>CANXYC011115727.1:0-17761 GCA_948193065.1 Aleurites moluccanus | reverse complement strand
CCCCCCCCCCCCCCCCCCCCCCCCCCCCCCCCCCCCCCCCCCCCCCCCCCCCCCCCCCCCCCCCCCCCCCCCCCCCCCCCCCCCCCCCCCCATTGCCACCGTCCTTAAGGAGCGGTACCACCAACCCCTTCGGCGGTGCTGCCACTTCCCTTCGGCGGTGCCGCCAATCCTCTTTTGGCTGTGCCACCACTCCCCTTTGGCTGTGCCGCCAACACCCTTCGGCGGTGCTGCCGCCTCCTTTGGGCGGTACCACACTCCCTTTAGAGCGACAACTAGTAGCATGTGTTATGGTGCCGCCACCTTTGAGCTCCTATGCCACCGACCCCCTTTAGCGGTGCTGCCACCCCTTCATGTGGCACCAGCTTGCTCCAAGCCTCTCCTATAAATACTTGACCCCCTCAACCTTATTCAGGGCCCCAAAATCTTTTGAAGTTGAATTTTTCTTCTTAGATTTCTTCTCTTCTCCCTCATATACCTATTTTTTCTTATTTCTTTAACTCTCTTTGAGTTTAAAGAATAACTCTTTAGGGTATGTGGAGCTCATTTTCTTTAATTCTCTTTGAGCTAAAGAAGGACCAAACCCGAGGCGTATGGAGTCTAAAAATTATTTTCAATATAAAATCACTATGTTGGTTTGTTTGTTTTCTTTTTTGAATTGTCAGATAAAAGACAATCCGACCATCTTCCTCGTGCTTCAATCAATCCAAGGTGGAACTCTGATCCGGAAGAGTAATCCATTCGCCTCCTCCCCAAAGAGCAAGAGAGAAGGTATCGTCTCCTGACTTTTCCTATTTTGATAGAGCATCAAAATAAACAACTCATCTTCTTTAGTTTGATAGAGTATCAAAATAAAGAATCAAAAGAAGATAAACTGGGCATAAAATCAACCATTCTTCGCAAGAAGGAAGAACTGTGTGGGTTTTGATTCCCATTCAATGGGATACGCAAGTAAGCTATGTAAGGACTTCAAATCCAAAAAAAGATCAAACCCATCTTCTTTAATTAATTGTTTTATTTTTGCTCTATTGAATGTATTTCTTTAGGGAATGTGTGATCAACCTAGAACCTATAAGGGCTAGAGTTGATATCCCCTATTTTGGGATTTTTGAATTGTAATAATTTAATTTATCACTCTCTTAACTGCTTTAGTACTTTATTTTATCGCTTTCATCCATTCATTTACTTGCTCATGCATCTTTATATCTCATCCTTTAAACTGCTTATGAAAATATTTTAAATCAAAGTTAAAATTAGAAGCCAAGTTCAACCGAAAACCTAGTCCCCGAATCCTGTTTGGTTTCGAAGACTAGTGCAATTTATTTCCTTTGGGATAAAATTAGAGTCAAAATAGGTTTTTTACCTTAAATTTTCACAACAAAAATAATTTAAGGTGGTGACTTCAAAACATCAAAATCATTTTCAAAAGGCGCTAAGGTCGCTTCCGCCGTGAGAAATCATCCCAAAATGAGCATTTCGATCCCATTTAGTTGGACCAAACGCGGTGCTCGGGTGAGGCCTCACAGAAGCACATGCAAAGGGTCGAATATATACTTTTGAAGCATCAAAATATGAAACACTAGATGCATATTATCAAGGGCGGTAACGCTAACCGATAAGAAACTCTCCCAACCTTATCCAAGATCTCAAATGGTCCAATGCACCTTAGAGATAACTTACCCTTTTGTCAAATCTTAGGACTCCTTTCATTGGTGAGACCTTTAAGAAGACCCTGTCTCCAATGGAAAAGTGAACATCCTTTCTCTTTGGATAGGCATAGCTCTTATGGCGACTGAAAACCGTTTTCAACCTCTCTTTGATGATAGACATTTTCTCTGTTGTAAACTTAACCAACTCAAGACCTTCAATGCTCTTCTCACCCATTTCATCCCAACACAAAGGAGATCTACACTTCCTACCATACAAAGCCTCACAGGGTGCTATTTGAATGGTCGAATGGTAGCTGTTGTTGTAAACGAACTCAATCAAAGGCAAGTACTTGTCCCAATTACCTCCAAAGTCTAGAATGCACATCCTTAGCATGTCCTCTAGAGTCTATATAGTTATTTATGATTGTCCATCAGTCTGAGGATGGAGAGCTATTATAAAGTCTAATTGAGTGCCCAAAGACTCTTGAAATTTCTTCCAAAATCTCGATGTAAACTAAGTGCCTCTATCCGATATGATTTAGACTGAAACCCTATGCAATCTCACTATCTCATCAACATACAATTGGGCATATTAAGAAGCCGAATATATAGTCTTAACTGGCAGAAAGTGAGAAGACTTGGTCAATCTATCCACTATCACCCATATCGAGTCATAACCATTTGAAGTCCTCGGCAAACCAACCACAAAATCCATATTAACTCTCTCCTATTTCCATTCTAGAAATGGTAGATGTTGAAGTAATCCAGAAGGCTTCTGGTGTTCAATCTTCACTTGCTGGCAAGTCAAACATCTTGCCACAAACTCCGCTACATCCTTCTTTATTCCACTCCACTAATACAATCCCTTGACATCGTGATACATCTTAGTCGCAGCTGGATGCACATTATAAGTAGCATGATGTGCCTTCCTCAATATCGACTCTCTCAATCCATCTATGTCGGGAACACATAAACAATTACCATGCTTCATAACACCATCCACAACAACAAATCTTGGAGCTTTCTCAGCTTCTACATCACCCTTAAGCTTAACCAATCTAGGATCTATATCCTGTGCTTCTTTGATCTTATCAATGAGAAGTGTCTTAACTTGAAAATGTGTCAAAAGCACTCTTGTATTCGATGAGCCAAATTGAATCCCCAAATCATGCAATCCATGCAACTCTATGATCAATGACCTTCTGTGTACTTGAATGTGAGCTACACTTCCTATAAACTTCCTACTCAAAGTATCTGCTACCACATTCGCCTTTCCAGGGTGATACAATATATCACAATCATAATCCTTAAGCAACTCCATCCATCGCCTTTGCCTAAGGTTTAAATCCTTTTACTGGAGGATGTACTTCAAACTTTTGTGGTCAGTGAAGATCTCACATTTCTCTTTATATAAATAGTGTTTCCATATCTTTAATACAAAAACCACAGCTGCCATCTCTATATCATGAGTTGGGTAATTCATCTCATACTTCTTCAACTGCCTCGAAGCATAAGCTATTACCTTTCCATTCTGCATCAACACACATCTAAGCCCCACTCTAGAAGCATCATAATACATAACTTATCTTCCCCCACCAGATGGTAAAGCTAGGATAGGCGCGGTCATGAGATAAGTCTTAAGCCTATGAAAACTTCCTTCATAGTCATCTGTCCATACAAACTTCACCTGCTTCTGAGTGAGCCTAGATAATGAAGCTACAATCTTGGAGAAATCCTGCACAAATCTCCTATAATAGCCTTCCAAATCCAAGAAACTCTGAATCTTTGACACATTCTTAGGTCTAGGCAATTAAGGATTGCATCCACTTTCCTTGGATCGACCTTAAGTCCTTCCTTACTTATCACATGCCCCAAGAAGCAAACACTATCCAACCAAAACTCACATTTGGAGAGCTTACTAAACAACTGGTGCTCTCTCAAAGTCTGTAATACTATCCGAAGATGTTTCTCATGCTCCTCCTTACTCTTGGAATACACAAGGATGTCGTCAATGAAAATAATGAAAAACTTGTCCAAGAATGGCTTAAACACCCTATTCATTAAATCCATAAATGCAATCGGTGCATTTGTTAAGCCAAACGGTAACACCAAGAACTCATATTGGCCATATCTCATCCAAAACGTCGTCTTAGACACATCTTCCTTCTGAATCCTCAATTGATGATAACCCGACCTCAAGTCAATCTTGGAAAAATAACTTGCCCTTTGTAATTGATCAAACAAATCATCAATTATGGGCAATAAATACTTATTCCAAATAGTTACCTTATTAAGCTGTTGGTAATCAATGCACAACCGTATAAAATCGTCCTTCTTCTTGACAAATAGCACCGGTGTATCCCATGGTGAGCTACTAGGTCTAATGAACCCTTTGTCAAGCAAATCCTGTAGTTGCACCTTTAGCTCTCTCAATTCTGTTTGTACCATGTGATATGGAGGTATGGAGATCGGATTCATTCCAGACAATAACTCAATATTGAATTCAATCTCCTTTTCCAGCGGCAAACCTGGCAATTTTTCAGGAAAAACATCTGCATACTCACTCACAATTGGAATATGTTCCAATCCCTTCACTTCCTTTTGAGTATCATGAACATATGTTAGGTAACCTTAGCAACTCTTCCTTAGCATCCTCCTCGTCCCAATGGCGGATATCACATTGTAGGGTACTTCACTCCTTTCCCCTTAGAACTCAAACTCCTCACCCTTAAGTGGTTTGAAGACTATCTTCTTCCGATTGCAATCTATGATTGCAAAATACTTAGACAACCAATCCATGCCCATATAACATCGAACTCTAACATCGGCAATTCAATCAAGTCTACCTTTAAACTCTTTTCATCAATACTAATAACACATGCAGGATAGAAATTTTATACTTTAATCTCCTCCTCTAAGGGAGTGGACACAACCATCACATCATTAAGCAACTCACACAACATGCATAACTTCTTAGCAAAGCGAGATGATATGAAGGAATGAGATGCTCCTGAATCAAACAATACTCTTGTATTCTGAATTTGGATAGGAAGAATACCTGTGACAATTGCATTAGTGGCTTGAGCCTCATGTTGGTTGTGTGCAAAAACTCTCCCTCTTCCTTTACCTAAAGAAGTTTGACCTGGAGCTAGATTTGTAAATGAACTTGATCCTCGGCCTGCTTCTGTACCTCTGTTATAACCTCAGCCTACCCCAGCTTGAGCACTACTGCTCCCCGCTCTCTCTCTGAACTGTAGACTGCGAAGCTAATGGTCTCACGGTAGTCACTATTCGTGGGCAATCTTTCACAAAGTGTCCAAGCTGTCCACAGTGGAAACAAGCCCCTATTTCGACATGACATGGTCCTAAATGCCTCTTTCCACAAGTAGAACATTGAAAATTACCCTCCAAAGGTGCAAAATTTGTTGTGCCTTTACTTATCTATGAAGTAGGTCTAGAAGGATTGGGCATGTATTATGATCTTTCTGGCTACCCTCTGAACCCACTCTAAGGAGTAGATTGCCTTAAAATATCTATGGTCCTCACTATACTTCTATCCCTGTTAGGCCTAGAGGAACCCTCAACTCTAGCCTTCTTCTTCTATTCTCTTTTTGCCTTTAGTTCCATTTTTCGATTCTCAATTATTTTGTCCTTATCCACCAGTTTGGAATATGAGCCATGAGCAGCTAGCACACGAAACAATGAAAGGAATCAAAACTCTCCTAAAGCACTGAATTCGAGTAGCCTTTGTAGAAACTAATGCCGGAGCATACTTACTTAGCTGACTAAACCTCCTAGAGTACTCTGATACGCTCATTTCTATAGTTTGAACCAGTCGTTCAAACTCTACAGCTTTAGCCTCCCTCACACTTTCTGGAAAAAACTCATCCATACCATAGTCTTAAACTATTCCCAAGTAATATCCATATTAGCCTGGAGTAATCCAGTCACATTTCTCTTATACCAATTTCGGGTATCATTCCACATCAAATGGCCTACAAACTCCACTGCCCTTTTATCTGGTATCCTCAAAAGCTAAACCTTTTCCTCTATTATCTCAAGGAAATCAGTGGGATCCACATCTTTCTTATACTCCGGAGGCTTGAGTTTCATAAACTTCTTGAAAGATACCTCCTCAACCTGTGGCACAAAAGGTGGTGGTGGAGGAACCATCGATGGAACATGAGCTACTGGTGCTAGAGGAACCGGCTATTGTAATAGTTGTGTGATAAGCACCTCCAATCTCTCATAGTTTTGTTGCATCTGATCGAATCTCTGTGCCACCGTAGCATCCATCTGAGGTGCAGGTGGAGGAACCATTCCCTCTCCTACACTACCCACAGAACCTTCCTCTAAAGGATCTACCCTTCTATGGTGGCCTTGTCCATGACCATGATCTCTACCTCTCCTCAGAGGCCTCTCGATACTGATAAAGGAAAATAAACAACTTAGATTCATAACACGATGGAAAACACGGATCTATACCAAAGGAATACAAAACAATGACAATACATGAATCCTATGCTCCGTAGTTTACTTATTCAATCACACTTAAGCCAATGAACTTTTCCATCAATCTATAAATTAAACCTATAACTCTGATACCACCTTTGTCACACCCTAAAACCAAAATTATGATGGTCATAGGGTAAGGGTAGGCTTAAGGCGACCATAAACCTATAGATCCCAAACTTGGATCAACAATCATTAATAATATTCTATAACCATGCAATATACTTCAATGGATAGATAATCCATCAATACAATATCACGTATTCCTTATAGATCAAAAGACAAAATACCATCATCAATAAGGAACAAGGATTTCCAATAAGCTTAATCATATCTAAATTTTAATACAATTCAATATACGGAGCTACTATGATTAATATTCCAAAATAATACAAAATATCATATAATTATCAAGTCAATACATTAGCTTATTGGAGAGAAAAAAAAGTCAAAAAGCTTTTTGTATCCTGTCAATAGGTTCTCTAGCACTTGGAATCCATAATAGAAAAAGAATGAGTAGAAAACTCAATAAGTTATGGAGATATAATAATACTTAGGGTTTTACATTAATTGATACAATAGTTTGTGGATGGAATGTTGTACTAAAGTATAACTGGGTTCCCATTGCTTCTTGAAAAAATCAATGCCCCGTCGTCCTCAATTTAGCAAGGCAACCTTCCTCATCTGATTTCAATGCCTCGTTGTCCTATTCAACAGCTGTGACCTCAAGAGGATCCTTGTAGTAAGTACCCCTAGATGAAGTCTTCCTTTGATCTTTCTTTTTCAACAATCTCTCATAGTTGCTTACTTGGTTAAATAGGTCATAAAAATCTTGGAACCAGTGACCTTCGAAGTATTCCTAGATTGCTATGTTTATGCCATTAAAAGCCAAATTGACAAGCTTGACTTCTGATATGCTGCCATTGCAGTAAGCTTTGGCTTTCCTAAATTTGGCTAGATATTTCTTGGTCGATTCACCTAGCATTTAGATTATCCTTGCCAAATCAGCCAGTGTGACTATTGGGTAGTTCTATAAAATTTGGTATGAAATTTTCTTCCATTTACTGCCAAGACGTAATGGAATCCAGCCTCAAGTTAGTGTACCAAGTAAAAGCTGGTCTAGTCAAAGAGTTGTCGAATGATTGAAGCTTTAAGAAGTTCTCGGTTGAAGCCTCACCACATTGTGTTGTGAACTGAGATATGTGCTTGATGGTTTATGAATTGTCCTCTCCTGAGAATAGTATGAACTATAGATTTTATACCCCTTAGTACTCAATAAAATGATTCATAATACCAATTAAACCATTAAATGAAGAGTTGTAAAAATTATGAAAAAGAGTTACTATTCACCATACTATTCACATTAAACCATTAAATTTCACAACTTCCATATCAATCATAATCAATGGCAATCAATGCTCATAAGAGACTACCTACAACCTATAAACAACTAATCTAACAATGCCTCCATAAATAACTATAAAAGCAAAGGTCTAGGATTTACCTTCAAAACCCTAAAAGAGATTTCTTAAAAAGAGAAGCCCTTAAAGTGATTTGATGTCTTAAAATGTGTTTCCCATGAAGAATCCTTGAAGAAAATGGTTATTTGGGTGATTAAAAAGTAATAGAGAAGGTTAGTTGAATAATAGGGAAGAAATTAGAAGAAGAAGAAGAAGAAGAAGAAATTTGTGATTTTCGGTTTTCAAAAATCTGAAAAATAACTTCTATATATAGAGCCCGAAGTTTCACTCCCTTGAAGAATAAATTCACGCCTATGAAGGATAAATTCACACTTGTGAAGGATAAATTCACGCCATGAACAAATAAAAAGTCAATTTCTCATATTTAGACCGAGAGCAAATTTACGGCTGTGATAAGAGTTCACACCCGTGAAAGAAAGCAAATTCACGGCCGTGATAAGAGTTCATGTCCGTGATAAGAGTTCATGCCTGTGAAACATTAAGGTTTATCCTCATTAAGGCAATTACTTCTCAAATCCATTCTAACACTTATCAAAACAACTCTAAAATCAACTAATACACTATAAACAATATTTATGGCAAAAAAATAATTATATAATAACCAATCAATATAATATATAACCATAGGACCATCAATAACTTTATGCAACCATGCAAATCAAAATTTTGGGTGTTACAGTTTCTAACATAATTACTATTTTAAGTAATGGATCTCACTGGGCGTTCTAAAAAGATGTTTGCACAAAAATTAAGAAATCTCAACTGTGCACAATCTTTTGATTATTTTATTAATGAGTTTACTATTACAATCTAGATGGCTTAAAACTTGAGATACAAATCAACTGACAATTAATCTTATCACACAACAAAGGATTCCAGTCTAATCAATGTGTAGGCATTGAAACCATCAATTGACTTAAACCAGAGGTTGGATTTGATAGAAAAAGTAACTTGAAAGCAGCTATATATAAGCTTGAAAACTATCAACTATACAGAGATTTGATATTTAGACTTCTGGAACTATCAATCAATAGGACGAATATGTAGGTTAATCCGTCAACTCAGAAATAAAATTAAAAAAAGTAAAATATTATCAAGCTTGAGTGTGTATATATTCGAGAGCCAATTTAAAGTAAAAACCACTTATTTATACTGTAAAATTAGGTCAGAAGCATTCAAGAATCCATGATTCATTAGAATTATTCCTTTTGATGTCAGGAGATAATGATCATATTTTTTATATATATTTTTATTTTATATATTTTAAATTTAATTATATATATTTTTTATATATTTTAATATTTTTTATTTTATTTATTTATTTTTAGTAATTAAGCCACCAATCGCAAATCTTTTCCAGCTTATCTGTTTAATTCAATTTAGGTTTAAGATCCTTTTTTAGATGGACCTGTTATTTTGATGCTTTTCAATTTTAGACCAATATTAATAATTATATATTAATTATAAGATACAAGAATCATAGTAGAAACCAATTAAATTTCTATATTTCTTAAATTTTTTTTATTGAGTTGGATTTTATTTTATTTTATATTTTGTTCAGAATTAGATTTAATTTACCATAATGTGGATGAACTACACTGGATGCTAGCTGCAATACCTACTATTAACAAAATGAAATATAAAATAAAACAAATTTGGTAGTGCTCCTGACCAAGTGATATAACATTTATTTTGTTATTCCACTATGATTCACAAATCACATTGAGTAAAAGAAGTCGAAATAGGTAGAAACTATATAGAAAAAAGTATGATCAGGTTCTCTTGGGCTTAGTATTGTGCTCAGGGTGATGAGTAAATTCGAAATCAATATGAACAAAAGCTCGTTCAACCTGAGGAAGAAATTCAAGCTTCTCTTGAAGAGCCTCTCCAATGTTATGTGCTTGAGAAAGTGACATATCTTCAGGCAACACGATGTCTGCTTCTACAAAATAGTGACAACCAAATGTATATGCCCTAATAGTGTCTATATGTTTTATCTCTTCATGATGATTCCATATTAGATATGTTAGCTTTGCTAAATATTCTGGTGGGGCCGTCCTCCCAATCAATGACCAAACGTTTTCCATAACTGTACTTGACCAATTGCTTATTGTGTATATAGCTATCTGCATCATCAGTTAATTATTGTTGGACAACAAATCTTATGTTGGACAATAATAAATTTAACAAATTAAGAGCACTTCATAAGTATAACTACTTATAAGTTAAATTTTTCAAAGAAATAAATTATTAGATCTATAATTTTCTTTATAAATAAATATTTCAGTTTTGATCTACAAGTATCGGTGTCCAATATAAGTAATGACAAAAGAAATTTCTTTATTTTTTATAAATTTTTAAATTAACTTATTATTTAATCCCTAAAATTTAATAAAATTAATAAAATGATTATTCTATTAAAAAAAACTAACACTTTAATCTCTAAAATTTAATAAAATTAATAAAATAATTTATTTATTTAAAAAATTAAGTTTTTAGTTCTTATATTTTTTTTTTTCTATTTTTCTTTATTTTCTTTCTAAACTTCCTTCATTTTCTTCCCAATTTTCTTTATTTTCTTTCCTAATAATATTATCATAGTGCCCCTGCTAAAATTCTTAAAATTTACTTCATTATAATAGTGTTTCTTTCTCTAAAATTTATGCATGAGTCCCTAATAAGCATATCTACTAACAAATATAGATGGTACTCTTCCATCCCAGTCTTAGATATATATACATATATTATTGTTTATTGAATATTAAATTAAATTAAATTAGAATATATTTGTTAATAAACTTACTAGTATAGCCCCAAGAGGATCAAGCCACCAGTAGAATTTGATAGCTAAAACGGCTGTGGCAAGACCAATTGAATTGGTAACCACATCAAAAAGATGATCTTTAGCATAGGCCCTAACGATTTCATTACTGAATCTGCGACAATATATCATTAATACAAATTTAATTGCTGTCACAGAAACCATAATCCCAATCATCCATTTTTCTTTGTTAGGATCTCTTTCCGGCTGAGCCTGCAATATGCATTTATTTAAATAATTACTAAATTATTATTTGTATTGATTTTAGGTTAAAATTTGCAAGTAAATTTATATACCTTAAGGATGAGTTCCCGTCCTGATTCAAACAATATTTGTAATCCCAGAGTTGCCATTACTGATGCAAAAACCACTATTCCCTGCATATGTAAGCTTTTAATATTAAGAAGAAAAAATATATATAACTAATAAGTATAAGAAAGAGAGAGAAATGAAAATAGATAAGGCATAATAATAATTAATTATTACCACAGGTTGCATCCTCTGCTTCCCAATGGGATATCGATAGTGATTAGGCTGTCTCATGGCATAATCAGTAAACCACAAAATAAAACCAGACAAAAGATCCAATAGAGAATCCACTGTTGATGCTATCACTGCCATTGATTTACTTACAACCGAAGCATATACTTTTGCCAAGAATAGCACTAAATTTGCTATATTTGATGCATATATAGCTATCTTTTCATTCCTTGCTAGTTGTTTAACTTCACCCTGAATAACCCACAAAATAAATAAATAAGATTTGAAATTTGTAATATGTATATATATATATATAGCCAAAACAATAAAAATATCTACACTAATGAGATTTTAGTCGATCTTTCTTTTTATTTTTTATATAAATTTGGATAAGAATTAAATTTAATTATTCAATTTTGATTTTGATTAAAATTTAAACTTGAAACTTTTCAATATCGAAAATGACTTCAATTAAACTTAATCGAGGGTTGGGCCGTCACAATTAAAAAAGAAAATTATGGATTGAGCAAACTTAATTTTTAAAAAATTTAACATTTTTTAAATTCAAATTCAAATTCAATCGTAAACAGTTCTAACTCTAATAATATTAAATTAAAAATTCATTGATAATTTTATATTCAATTTTATGGATGGATATAATTTTAAGTAGAACTGAGCTCGACTTAATTTGATTAGGTTTAAATATCTTAAAAAAAATTAAGTAAAATAAAAATTTTGATTTTTAAAAATTTAAGAACTGAAATTGAATAAAATTTTTTGAAGAATCGTACAGAATAGAAAACAAAAAGTTCTTAAAAATTTAATAATCTGGTGCTAAACCAAAATAAATAGTTAAAATTGTATCCAACCGAACTAAAAATTTTATTATTTCATTTTTTTTTTAAAAAATTGAAAATATAACTGATATTATGTTAATATTCAGCTGAGTTGACTATAGTTGAATTTGAGTTCGGATATAAGATATCAAATTAAAATTGTTGGTATAACTGGGTACGATTTTCATCTTGAGTTCCAAAAAAATTAAAAGTAGCAAACCTCAGTCAAAGCCCCAGGCAAAATCCCCAACTCAGTGTAGGAATCTACTTCATTGAACCCTGCAAGAAGCTTTTCCTGCCTATTATAATATTCTGCAATTTGTCTCTGTTTCTCTGGCCAACAACATAATTAAAAATTTAAAAAAAAATCTTTTATAAAAAGAATAAAAAATGAAATAATAAAAGAAGCTTAATTACTGAGTGTTTTGAGAAAAGATCTAAAGCCAAACTGAGATTGCACATGTCTATCCGGCAATTGAAATTTATCGATGTTGAGTCTCCATGATGGAATGCTCGTCACCAGCTGATCTTCCCCGGGCGGCGGAGGAGATAGAAGCTCTGTTCGATAGTCGAATGAATCCGTTCTAGGACTGGTTGTCACCATTTTTTTTTTATTGTTAGGAAGAATTATAATTTGTCACCTTTAAATAAAGGGAGATAAATTGTATTTTAAAATATTAATTAAAAGTGAAAATGGTAGCAGGTGCAGGATGTGGCATGCTTTTATAATTTAATAGCTAAATAACACAATAGGATAAGCATCATTCATGGAAAATTTAAAGATAATATCATCATCCACGCCTTTATATTAAAGCTGACTTTTGTGTATTTAATTGCTACATTGTCATGTATGAATGGAATAATCCTTTTGCTAGCCAATAAAATGAAAATGGAGATACACTCGCACGCATCTATATGCTGATGCTTTTCCCACTTGATTTTTATATTTTTTATAAATTTTAATTTAATCATCTAAACATCATCATAATTGCAGCCACACTACTATCACCACCACAAACACTTATCAGTGTTAGGGGTGAATAAAAATTCTAAATTTTTTGAATTAAATTATCACACCTCAATATCAATGGTGTAACGGTCATAAGGTAAGAGCATACTTAAAATCACCGTAAATTCGTAAAACACTAATAATTTGAATCTCATATACATCATATATAGACATCATCAATCATAATCAATTTATGAATTATATAATTATCATTCATATATTTTAATACATAATTTCATATGATTCTCTTTTATTCCTTACTGATCAAAAAATATATTTCACATCAATAAGGAATAATGGACAATCCACAAATATGTCAATTTAGACATTAAAATAATATTATCCTCAATATTTAACTACGGAACTCTAGAATATACTCCTCATACATATATAATTATATTAATACAAAATATGGTTCATCAAAATAATTATATAGAGTCTTTTTGGAGAAAATGATTAAGAAGTTATGTCTTATGTATTAGCTCTCTCTCGAGCTACACTATCACCTAAAATCCACAAAAGATGAGTGAGTCTTCAACTCAGTAAGATATAAACATGCAATACATAAGTTAAGCCAAATAACTTAGGTATGAAAGTATCATAGGGTTATACTTGCAAAGAACGTAAGTGTTCACAATAGAATAACACTATCAAACAAATCATAAGATAAAACTGATAAAATCATAATGCATCTGCTAGACTCCCAAAGTGCACATTGGACTAATAAATTTACTCTCATTGAAAAAAATATTATATACATATGTATATTATAGGGTCATATAACTTGGATTTCTCAAAGAATCACATTGGTTACAAGACCATCAACATATGAACACGAATTCTTTCAAACTAGCATCTAATTTTCATATGAGCTTGGTCCAAAGAAAGATGACAAAGTCATTCACATTATTTAAGGTGATTTCATGGAACAAGTTATCATTAATTTAGGAATATTATGGGAAATTCATTGAATAGACTAGCAATACAATATTTCATAATATAGATATTGAATACATATACATTGAGAAGAATTGAACAATCAATTTTAGGTGGTCATTCTAGGGTCCAACACACTTTCTATTGCCTAGCTGTCAATTTTTTTGTGGAAAGGGGTGAGGCAACATGTTAAAGAATTTGTGCAACATTGTGATATCTACCAAAAATTTAAACTAGCAAATCATGTGCCATACGGGCTGCTACAACCCATTGCACCATCAACCAGTATATGGACCTATCTAAATATGGATTTTATCACTCATTTACCTAACTCTAATGGATTCACTGTAATTTTTGTGGTGACTGACAGGTTTTCGAAGGGCGCTCATTTATCGCCACTACTTTCCCATTACAATGCTTCCAAGGTGGCACAATCCTTTTGGGATAATATTGGTAAACTCCATGGCATGCCAAACAATATCATCAGTAACTGCAATCCCATCTTCATAAGCAAGTTTTGGCAGGAGTTGTTTACTCTACAAGGCACAACTTTGAACTACAGCTCCACATACCACTCAAAAATAAATGGTTAGACCGAGCGTATCATTTGTTATTTAGAGCAATATCTTCGTTCCTTTGTTCATGAGCAGCTAGAGTGATGATCTAAAATTTTAAGTTGGGCATAATTTTAAGCTTTTGTTGGTACGTCGCCATTTGAGGTAATTTTTCAGCGAAAACCACCATCTCTAATTACTTATTGTGCTAGAATAAGTGATGTTGATGCTGTGGATATAGAACTGCGTACTCGTGATTAGATTTTGTCTCAGTTGTGCTCCAATTTGTAAGCCGCCCAAGCTAAAATGAAAGCCCAAGCTGATGAGTCTAGAACTGACATCACATTTACTATTGGTGACCAAGTTTTGTTGAAACTTCAACTATATCGCCAACTCTCTGTGAACCGATGATCCTTTCAAAAGCTTGGCTTACATTACTATGGACCATTTGAAGTAGAAGCTCGAATTGACCAGGTCACATATCGACTGAAATTACCACTTGGCTCTCACTTGCATCTAGTCTTCCATTGTTCATTATTGTGCCCTTATCGTAGCTCACAAAGTCCCACCATACACTAGTTATCTGGGCTTGTTAACACTAGTCAGTCTACCTACAATCCACTAGCAATTTTAGTTGAACGAACTATACTCCATCACAACAAACAGGTGAAACAAGTTCTCATTTAGTCAACTCCAGTTGGGAAGACTTGGATATTACGCATTGAGAATAATGTAGTGTCTTAAATGGTGGGGGATGTAACAGCTACTTTAGATAGTCACATACAAGAGGGCACAACTCTAGGCATGCAGTCTAGGCATAACAGATCAAGGCCAACATATTTAAATGATTATGAGTTGTAATTATAGGAGATATTTTTATCTTGTTAGCAAGGATTTAATTCTTTGATTATAGGATTAATTAAAAACTTTTTTCTTTTAATTTGATTAGGATCATAATACTCTTAGTTATTTCTATTTAAAGATAAGTACTCTTAGTTATTTCTATTTAAAGACAAATACAACTCCAAAAAAAATATCAAATTTGTTCTCTCAAATCTCTCTTTTTATTCTCCTCTTCCCACTTTTTTCTTTCTCTTCATAAAATCACCTAACAATCTTCATTTTTTTCCTTAACATTTTTTGATATCCAAACTAAGCACCACTTTCTGAGTCTAGCTAAATTATCTCATTCACATTAATATTAAGAGATTAACCATTCATCTAAGGAATAAATTATATCAGTATTTAATCATAATTTTTTTAATTAACTACTTTATTGTGGCTTTGTGCATCTATTGGTTTAGTTTGCGGATGTGATGCAAAATGTTTAATAAAAAAGTATTTTGAAGTTACTTATAATAACAAATATAATAAATAATTTTAAATAAATTGAAAAGAAAAAGTAAAACCAATATCGATAATATAATGAAAAAGATTGATATGAGAAAAAATATAACATTGCAAAGTTTGGTCTTTTTTTTTTCACTTATAAAATAATTCTATAGAAAAGTTCGAACAAATGCAAAATTAGTTAAAAACTAAACAACTAACCCATTACCAAAACCTAATCAAAATTTTGTATAGCATTACAACCACTCCACTAGCAAACCCAGATATACTTCTTCTTATATATAATATATATACGCAATGTTTATAATCAAAATTTTCTCGTACAAGTATTATTATTAATATGTTTATTAATTAGGAACATTCTTAATGTTTAACTTCAATTATTGTATGATTTTTTACCTTTTTTTTTTTATAAATTTTTTTTTATAATTTTATTATTCTTTGCTGGGTAAAATAATTCAAACATAAATCATATTATAGGTAAAACTTTTAAGTCATATTGTATTCTTTTATTTCATGGTAATTTAGATCTACCCTTTTATTATTTTGATTTTTATTTGATTAATTAAAAATATTTTTATTTTATGAAATACTTACTATTCGATAAAATATAACCACACATTTGAAAGACATAAATAAAATTTTCATTTTATTAATAAAAAATATTAAATTAGGGATCTCACTTTTTATATTGTAATAAAAGAGAGTGCATAAATCAATAAAATGAATATAATATTAGTTATTACATGAATATACATCAATCTAATATTTCCTACATGTCATCAAAGCTTGATCATAATTATAAGTATGAGGATAATTTGTTTCTAAAATTACAAGCCCTTTTTAAATATTTTGATTCAATCACAATAATCAAATATAAATTCGTAAAAATATCATTTTGATATGTTATTAGTAGATAGTATACTTATATAATATACTTAAAATATTTACATACTTTTTTTTAAAAAAATATATATATAGTAAATAGTATACAATTAACAAAATATGATATATATTAAGTATATTTTTGATATCTGCAATTATTTCAATATATACTAATTGTAAATTTCAAAAAAATTAAAAAGAAGCAAGCAAATGATATAATATATATTTAGTATGTAGTACGTATATAAGAAAAAAATTATTTCCTCAAATCCCAACTCTCCTTAGTTCCACAATCAAATTAAAGCCTCAATTTCACAATCTTTACATGCATTTGAAAGAATTGCATTTTTTTTTTAATTTAGAAGAATTATATTTATTTACTATATATTATTGTCATTTCAAGTGGTACATTAAAATATTTTTTCCAACTTATTTTTTCAAAATCATCACTATTATCAGATAAAACATTAAGAAAATTAATAACTAATGCTATAATTAATAACTAGCACAGAAAAAGAAAATTACAGTTGTAGTAATAAACAAGGAAGAACAAGAATTTTACAATGCAGCCACTTATTTCACCAATTTTATTACATGTGCTAAGAAAATTAATAACAATGAGAAGAAACTATTGGAAAAATCCTTAAAACAATTCATCTTGATCAGCCCTTATAATTATACCAACGGAATTAAAATTTAAAATAATTGTTGATTGGCATGAATCCAGACTTGAAAGCAAGTTTTACAAAAAAGTGTGTTTGTTGCAAGTTAGTGATTTTGTGCAGAAATTATCAGTATTGGAAGACCATGGTAGAAGAACATTTGCATGCAAAAACTATATGGTTGGAACAAGGATTAGTGCACTGTAGTGATGAATGACATTGAGAAAATGTCATTCGAATTTATAGGGATCTTCTACTGGTCTTTCTTTTTCTATAGAGTCTATGTCAAAACTATAAAAAGATGTGTTCTTGGCAAGTATCCAATCAAATGTGTTCTTGGCAAGTACCCAATTAAATGCTCTCTTTATTGTAGTACTGAAACCTTACAAGCAACTTTAAAAGGCTATCTATTCAAATACGAAGCAACTCAGCAACAAACAAGAAGTCATAACCAGCAACAGTCCAAGCAACTGAAATACATGTAATTATTGCAGCAATAGGCAAGCGAAAAAAAAAAACAGGGACCAATACCAGAGAAAAATTCAAACCTCAGAAAACCTATACACATGGAAATGAGAATCACCATTAA
>CANXYC011115652.1:0-13240 GCA_948193065.1 Aleurites moluccanus | reverse complement strand
TCATGAAAATCATTTTAAATCAAGGTTAAAATTGAAAGCCAAGTTCAACCAAAAACCTAGTCCCTGAATCCTCTTTGGTTTCAAGGACTAGTGCACTTTTTCCTTTGGGATAAAATTGGAGTCAAAATGGGTTTTTACCTTAATTTTCCCAACAAAAATAACTTAAGGTGGCGACCTCAAAGCAATCAAAATCATTTTTTCAAATAAAAGGCACTAAGCTCATCTCCTCCGTGAGAAATTGCCCCTATATGAGCGCTCCGATACCCCAATGCTCTCTCTTTTCCTTCGAAAAAAATAGGGCGGGCCAGGACAGAGCGACGCTCGGGCGAGGCCTCACATGGTGTTGTCATTCGGGTTGACTAATGCACCGGCTGCATTCATGGATCTGATGAATAGGGTATTTAAACCATTTTTGGATAAATTTATCATAGTATTCATAGATGGCATTCTTATATATTCTAGGAGTGAGGAGGACATTCAGAGAATCTGAGGATTATACTACAGACACTTCGAGAGCATTAGTTATATGCTAAGTTGTCTAAATGCTAGTTCTGGTAAACTAAAGTGTGCTTTATAAGGTATGTTGTTTGTAAAGATGGTATCAAGGTAGTCCTCAAAAGGTTGAAGCAGTTACCAATTGGCCTCGGCCTATTAATGTTTTTAAGATCCGTAGTTTCCTTGGTATGGCAGGATACTACAAATAGTTTATGAAGGATTTCTCTAAGATTGTTGCTCCGTTGACTGAGTTGACTCAAAAACAGGAGAGGTATCAGTGGACAGATGAATGTAAGAGCAGTTTTCAGACTTTGAAGTCTTGCCTCACGAGTGCTCTAGTGTTAGCATTGCCATCAGAGGATGATAAATTCACAGTGTATTGTGATGCTTCTAGAGTTAGATTGGATTGTGTTCTGATGCAGAATAGAAGAGTGATTACTTATGTTTCTCGGCAGTTAAAGAAGCATGAGATAAACTATCTGACATATGATTTAGAGATGGAAATAGTAGTATTTGCACTGAAGATATGGATGCACTATTTGTATGGTACTAAATGTGAGATATATATTGATCATAAGATTTTGCAGTATATACTTCAACGGAAGGATTTGAACCTCCGGTAGGGCAGATGGGTTAAACTGCTTAAGGATTATGATTGTGAGATTTTTTACCATCCGGGTAAGGCTAATGTAGTAGCAGATGCACTAACCCGTAAGTCTATGGGTAATCTAGCTCACATCTCAATTTTCAGAAGACCATTGATCCGTAAGATGAAGGAGTTAGCTGATAAGGGTGTAGAGTTAGATTTGGGATACCAGGCTCTAATAGCCCAATTTCAGGTTAAGCCACTATTGATTGATGATATGAAGGTGGCACAGGATAGGGATCTGTATCTACTGAAGCTAAAGGGAGATGTTTAGAATGGAAAGGTGTCAGAGTTTACGGTAGAGGATAATGTACTGAAGTGTAGGAAATGTTTATGTGTACCCAACATTGATGGGCTATGGGATCAGATTATAAGAGAGGCTTATTATTCTTCATATAATGTACATCCTGGAATTACAAAGATGTACCATGATATGAAAGATGTTTATTGGTGGCATAATATTAAGAGGGATGTAGCTAAATCTGTGTTCACATGCTTAGCCTGTTAGCAGGTTAAGTTTGAGCATCAGAAGCCGTCTGGTTTGCTTCAGGAGATTAAGTTACCAGAGTGGAAATAGGAGCAAATTACTATGGATTTCATGGTTGATTTACTGAGGACTACACGGAGTTATGATTCCATATAGGTTATTGTGGATAGATTGACGAAGTTTGCTCATTTCCTCGAGGTTAAGACCAGTTACTCAGCAGCTCAGTATACACAGCTCTATGTGGATAAGATTGTATGGCTTTATGGAATGCCACTGATGATTATATAGGATAGGGGTACACAGTTTACTTGTTGATTTTGGCAGAAGTTTTAGGAGGCTATGGGTACTCAGTTACAGTTTAGTACAGCTTTCCATCCACAGACCAATAGATAATCATAAAGGACTATCTAGACATTGGAGGATATGTTGCAGTTATGTGTTTTGGATTTCAAAGGTAACTGGGATCAGTATCTGCCATTGGTTGAATTTTCCTATAATAACAATTACCATTCATCGATTGGTATGGCTCGATAAGAGGCACTATATGGTAGAAAATGTCGATCTCTATTATGTTCGGTAGAACCGGGTGATAAACAGTTGGAAGGCCCAAAGTTGATAAAGGAGATAATGGAAAAGGTGCCTATAATTAAAGAACGGATGAAGACCACTTTCAGCAAACATAAGAGTTATGCCGATCCGAAGTGGAAAGATGTACACTTTACAGTTGGTGATCATGTATTCCTTAAAATCTCACCTATGAAAGGTGTGATGAGATTTGGAAAGAAAGGGAAACTGTCACTAAGGTATGTGGGGCCATTTGAGATTCTTGAGAAGATCGGCAATGTTGCTTACAGGTTGGTTCTTCTACCTAATTTGAGCCATGTTCATCCAGCATTTCATATTTCAATGCTACAGAAGTATGTGCCTGATCCATCACATGTATTGGAGGTACAAGATGTTAGTGTTAATGAAAACTTATCTTATGAGGAGCTACCTATAGAAATTGTGGATCGATAAGTCAGACAGTTGAGTAATAAAGAAATACTGATGGTAAAAGTATTTTGGAGAAATCAGTAGATGGAGGAATGTATCTGGGAGAGCGAGCAGGATATGAAGACAAAATATCCATTTATGTTCCAGTATTAAGGTATGTAATTATTTTAAATTCAAGGATGAATTTATTTGAAGGGGGTAGAATATAATATCCTAGGAAATGCTACAATAATTGAACAATAGCATAACCAATTATTAGTCTAGGAATACGAAAATAACTAAGGATAATTTTTGAAACATAATTAGAATGTATTTGAGATACTGTCCCGGAAAATATCGGTATTAACTACACTGCCCGGAGAAATAGCAGTCCGGTTGACAAATAAATTTATGATTTCGAATAGGAGGGTAAAGAATCATATATTTATATGTGAAATTATAGTGAAAAGAAAGAGTTGAAAAATGTTTAGGAACACAAAAAATTTAAGTAATGGCAAAATCGTAAATAAGTTGAACTTTAGGAGTATAGTAGGAAACCAATTGTCTGAGTTTCAGAATGACTCTAAAACTATTTTTATAATAAAGTACAGATAAAAAGAAGCTATTTTAGTTCCTACTTTTAAATCTAATTCTCACCAGAATTAACAGAATAAATTACAAAATGAAATAGGGTCAAAGTCTAATTATTGAAAAGTTTAAGGATCTATTTATAATTTGCCTATTTTTCTTAATATATAAGCATGTCTTAGAGATTTTTCCCTCAATATTCTTCCTTTCTTAAGCTCGGTCGAACCACCCTTTTTCTTCCTCCAACCATTTTCAAGCATATTACTAAGAAAGACTTAAAGAAAGCCATAAAACCAACTTTGATTCTTCCTTTTTCATCAAAATTTTGCTTGGAAAATCAAAGGAAATCAAGAACCATCACCATATAGACTTCAGGAGGAAGGTAACAAGTTGATTTCTTTGGTTTAATGGTTGATTTAGATGTATTAGATGTTAAATAGGATGGGTTTAGTGTTAATTTACATCAATTGATGCATTTGGTGAGTTTTCCCTAAATTCCAAACCCTAGATTGAAGTTGTGAGATTTGAATCTTTTAATTAGTGTTAGTTAATGTTAATTAAGGTTAGATTATGTTAATTGATGTCTAATAGATGGATTATTTATGGTTAATTTGGTGTAGAACATAAGGATTGGAAGAGTGCCAATTTTGACTTCTTTGAAGAAATTAGTGGCAAATCAATTTTCCTAACTTGTGTGAGGTGAGTTTAATATGCATCATTTAACATGTCTATAGCATTGAATTGATGATTGGAATTCTCCTTTGAAAACCCATTCATGGCCAAACCACCTAGCACTATTCATTTATTGAATTTTGCTTTGTTTTTCCTTTGAGTTTACAAGTCATTTTGATCCTTTTGATGATGTTTATTATTGGATAATTGATACCTATTGTGTTGCCTTGATTGTGAGTTGTTTGTTGATTATATGAGCAATGTCAATGTTGCACCATAACCTAGCCAAATTGTCTATTCAATGATGCACACCATGTGTTTGACAAAATTCTTAGTTCATTTTGCCATAGGCCTACCATTGTTTCATCCATAAGCCTACCATTCGAATGCCATCGTCACCAACGACATTGGCATGCCAATTGAGCCAACTTCTTGACTTTGATTATCCAACTTTTGATTCATTCCAAGGTTAATTGCTATTCGTAAATTCATTGCCTAATATTTCTCCTTTCATTGCTTATCCATTGCCTAATTGCAGTCTCGTTTGAGTAAATTTAGGAGCTACTATTACTTGATGAGATCATTATTGTTTATTGATATTGATTGACTTGTTTCATGATCTTATTGATTGCAATGAGATTTGACAGAGCTGCCTCTCCGACGGGATAGTAGGTACATATCATCAGCAATATGCATATTGTATAATGACACCCTAGATGGGAAGGGTTAACGGTCCTAACCAGAAGACCTGATCAGTTTTATGTATATTGATACATGATTGTTACATGTGATATGAGTTTCATGGCCCTTTATATGTCTTATTTATGTGATATAGTTTCATTGACTTGCTTATGATCCCATTGACCTATTTATTGATTCTACAGTCATTCACTATTTTCTGATTCTTTATTCAGATATTGATGAGCATATTAATATTTATTGATTATCTGCCTATTGTTTATTGATATTCCAGCCATTTCTTATGGTTGATACATATTAGATTCACTGAGTATTCTCACCCTTTCATTTGTTTCCCTTTTCCCGGTGCAGAATAGGAAGCAGAATCTCGTCTATTGATATCTCTGTCCTGCTATATTTTGTGACAGTGTAATTATTTTAACACTATATTCTTGTAAATATTTTAGTTGCTCCATGGGTTATACAAATGGCAAAGTTAGACTATAATTATGTATGTATGGTATAATATGAAATTAAGTATAGATATGGCTTATGATGATGATAATTACAACCAATTGCAGAATGAGTTGCAGACAAATAGATATACTATAGAATGGATAATAATTGAGTAATTGATAAATTGATTGATAATATTTGATTATAGAATGTGATATTGAGTTCTACGGATGTCGGTCGCCTCTAACATCTCCTGCATCCTAAGACTGTCGCGTTCTGAAATCGGGACGTGACAAAATAGGCGAATACTTGGTTTGCACGTGGTCATCATATTTTTTTCCTTGTCTATCTTCTATATTTTAATATTATTTTCACTATTTTATTGATATTAGTTAGTAATTTTAATAAAATAATTCTAATAAGTCTGCTCCAATTTTTGTGTATTTAACTCTATTTTGTAGGTATTTTTATTAAAAGCTGAAAGCAAGAAGAACAGCCATGACCGACGGCTGAATCCATCAGAAAACGAGAAAGTGGGGGCCAAAATTGGACCTATGTCCTTGGGCTTGACCTATGGCCTTAGAGGCCATGTGGGCCAAGATCCATGGTAGTGTAAGGCCACGCCACCAAGGCCCCATGGCCTTGGATTTGCTTTATGCCCATGGTCATACCAATGTGATCCACGACCTTGGATCCCTCTCCATGGCCATGGACCCCTTAATCCAAAAGCCCCATGCCTTTATTTCTTCATCCAAGTCCGTAGAGCCGAACTGGAAGCGGAATCCTTCATTCAAAATGCTGCGAATTGTCAATTAAATTTCAAATTTAAATTAGAATTCAAGAATCATATAAATATGGAAGGTTGAATAAAATTTAAATTGACAACTAATTACTTTATTAGAGGATTAAACAAAGGGATTGAATTTTATCTATTAAAACTGAGAAGATTACATAGAATAATCATTCAAACTTTACAGAGTTTCATTTTCTTTTGTTTTTAGATTTGGGGGGTGGCAGAGACAGTAGCTGAAAATTAGGATTCTTTTTGTTCTTTTTTTATTTGTGTTTTGAAAGGTTCTAGGTGATCAATACCTAGTAGCATTTCCATTTTCCATTTTTGTTCATTATGCTTTTAATTGTAATTTCATATTTAGTTTATATATTGGAATTAAATAAGAATTGGAGCACTGTGATTATGAAAGACAATTTAAAAACCGATTTACTTTTGATTAAGATTTCTATTTCTCAGAATTATTTAATTATATCTATTTGATTATGATTATTGCTGTAATAAATATAATTGATATGTTGAATATTTTTATAATTTTTAATTTCATCATGAACTAAATCTTCTTTTATAGGGTTTATATCTTGATGCTTTGAATTTAATTAATTTATTAATTTGAACTTAATATCTATTATGAGTGCTTGACAAACATTCATGTACCAAATTTTAATTTATTAAGACCTAGTGGTATGAATTATTATCAAGAAAGAAACTAATAAACTCATTGAAGACTATAAATTGAGAATATTATCTTTAATCAAATTAGGAATGCAATTCGGGAAAGTCTACTTTTAATTTTATAATTTAGATTAAATTTTTTATTGTTAGATATAATACCTTATATGGTAAATCTAATTGAGAAAATTAAACTCTCTGGATTCCATTTCCATTACTTTCCAAACCCTGAATTGCTAATTATTATCTTTGCATACTTTCACTCACTTTTTGCTAACAATTGCTCTCTTTTTAATTTAATGCACTATAATTTATTTGCAACAAAACATAAACCCTTTATTAGAGTGTTCATGATTTTTTCTCTTTCATTTTAATTCTTTAAATCATGACAATCTTTAATTATGATTTACACCAATCAAATTTCTCAATGTAAAAAATGATTTTGGTGTTCCCATCACTTGTGCTACACCCATCTCATACACTTACAAATATAACTATAATTTTAACATATTTAATATGGTCAAGTTTTAGGTGCCGCTACCAAAAAAGGCTTTAGGTATATTTTATTGAATTGCAATTAATTTATTTATTTTGGTATTTTCATTATTTTTTTTATTTTTGTGTTAATTTTAAAATTTCATAATTTTTTTGTGTTTTGTCACTTTCATCTTGTTAAATTTAAATTTTATTGAAATTATTGATTATGTGTTTCATTTGTTATTATTGTGATTTTTATTTTCTTTTAGTTATTGATTGGCTACTTAGTTAAATGATTTCGTTCCTTTTAAATTGAAAAATTGGTTAGTGTGTAGCTTTAATCATAATTCACCATGCTATTTTGTCTTTTGTTCATTTCTGTTTTTTAGTGTATTTCGTCTTCTAGTGAGTTTAAATTTTCCGTTTGCTTTGTTTTCTCTTAATCGTTTCATTTTCATATTCCTTTACTGTTTCTTTTTGAATTTTTCCTTTATTCACCATTCCAATTCTAATTTTATTTCATATACTTTATTTGCAATTTAGTTTACTGTTTTAATTCCACCATTAAAAATAAGAAATAAATAAAAATATAAAAATTTACTTTTTTTTTTTTTTTTTTTTTTTTTTTTTTTTTTCTGCTACCATTGCTCTTTGTATTTGTATATATATGGTCGAAGATCTCAATATCAGGAGTTTGTCTTTTTCATGGACAATATCTATAAAATAAGCAAATATAGGAGGATCGTTGTCACATCCCGATTTCAAAAACATGACTATCCTAAAATGTGAGAATAGTCTATACTATCAATACCCGCAAAACTCTGCTATAATATCACATTTAATTCAATTATCATCAAATTCTCATATTCTTATCTTATTATCATTAGTTATCATTAATTTATGCACATTATATGTATCATACATTACAAAATATTTAAGTCATCTTACGTAACTATTAAATTAGTTTTACATCATAATATACAACTAAACCATTAGCATTATGAGTTTTCCACATAACCTAAACATTTAATAATATAACAACTTTACATTAAGGAATTGGTTCCAATAAGTCCAAAAAAAAAGTCTTTGGAATCGCTTCTATTCTACTTTAAACCTAAAAAAGATTAAGCCACTAAAGAGTGAGTAAAGATATTCAATGAATAATGAGTATGTCATTACACTTAAAAAAGATTATGTAGTTAAAGATTAGTCCACCAAATGATTAAAGGTCATAATCAATAAAGTATATCAATACAACAGGAAATAGGTGATGAATGAAAAAGAGGTAACAATCGCAATATATATATTCATAATGTATCATGGAAAAAGGAAAGGCACATATCCACAATGCATGATAGAATTAAAGGGCCACTGAATATAGCTCTGATAAGCTACATTTTTAATAACATAAATGCTAATAATAACATAAGGTTGATCAGACTTTATGACTAGAACAATAACTCCTTTCTAGCAAGGGTCCTCTAGTAAATTCATTGTGCAGAATATCGATAGTATTGACCCAATATCCAATTGGTAGGAAGTTATGTCATGATATTATATATTTAGCACATTAGTTTCAAGAATGGCATCATGTATATAAGGATGACAATATGTATCAATTAGTGGTCTAATAAGCATATTTGGTGATATGTGGAACAATAGAACAACAATGTAGCAATAATCAAAGAATAAAAACTATAGGAAAGTAAGCCAACGCAATTCGGTCAGTGCTAGGGCTTAGTACCATTGGTGTTGTTCTGTCAATTTCTTTTAGGCTTTTCGTCGAATATTTGGTGAGCATAAAGTTTAATTCATTAGGACATTTCATCAAACATTTGGTGTGCAATATAAAAGTAATAAAATAATGGCATTCCAAGGAAAGGGGATTTCAATCAACTAACAATTCAACAAGCCAACAGTCCAAACAAACACATAGGTGCTCCAAATAACAAAATTTTAATGGAATATGGATCCAATCATGTTTGGCCAATATAAGAAAAATGGGAAAGGGGAAGCAATATGGTTTGACCATTCCAAGGGAGAAATGATGGATTTTTCAATAATTCAAAGTGTAGTGATTTTCAAGCATAATAACACATATATTACTCACCTCAATCACTTGATTAGCCAAAAATACTATTTGAGCTTCAATTCTCAAAGTATGCACAAATGCCCTTCATTTCCTCTTCCATCATCATTCTCATTTCCCTTTTGTGCTACATGATCAAATTAATATGTTTTAAGCTTCATTTAACATAATTAACTAAGTTCTAAGCTCCAATTAAATTAAACACAACTAATCCAAAAGTTAGGGTTTGGCATAACCTAACCCTAGGTTCAATTCCTTTCTACATATATGTATATGCTTCAATTATGGATTTTTTTTAGTAAATACCAATATTCAACTCATAAGAAGTGAAAAGAAATCAAGTTAGACAATTTACCTTCAACTTTGATGAAAACCCTAATTTCCACTTTTTGATGGAATCCAAGCTTTACTTTGAATCTCAAGGTGTTATTTAGTTGCTAATAGGATAGGCTAGGTTGAAAAAGGATGATGGATTTATAGGATTACAATTTGGAGTTCATTAAGTGTTGGAATTCGGAGGAAGGAATCAAAGAAAATAGAGAGAGGGAGAGCTTAAGTAGTTCAGCCAACTTGGAGAAAAAATGAAAAGTTTTAGTTCATGTTTGCTACTTATAAAGATATGAAAATTTAGGGAATTTTCACATTGACCCTACTAGTTTTAGGTACGAAAATTTAGGGAATTTGCACATTGACCCTACTAGTTTTAGGTATTTAGGCATTGACCTCACATCTTTCATGTATTTATACTTTTGCCACACTTTAGCTTCCAACACGAATGAGTTACATATCTTTCATTATGCATTTAATTAGGTTTTAATGATTTGTGTGTGTTATTCTATTTTTACCAAGTTAATAGTGATTTTAAGTTGAGGTTATGATGATTTAATTAAACATATAGGACTCTTATACTTAAATAAAAATAAATCTCCTATTGATGCACACTTTAGGCTCCTAAGTGTAAATATGAAACTTCTAGGGTGTTTCAACAACACCCGTAAATTTTGAACAATTGTGTTTTGAAATGCAATCTAAATTAGAACCATCCTGTAGGAAACAATCAACCTACTTGAGGTTGAACATCATTGTGGTAAGGAAGGATAAAGAAACCAATAAGAAAATAACATGGCCAATAGACAACCTATAATGAAAGAATATACAAGGGTTATCATAGGGATAACTACATATTGCATAAGATTAGGGGAAACAGCTTAAAATTATGAGGGAAAAAATATTCATTGTAGCATATGCTTCTTTCATTCTATGGCATTGCTAGTGAAGATCCACTTAACTTTATTAGAGAATTTTATGCCATTATATAAACTTTCACTTTGTAAGGTTTGAATGTATACTAGTTAAGGATGAGGTGTTTTCCTTATATATTGAAAGATAGAGTCAAATATTGGCTTATGACTTTAGCATCAAATTCCTTTAACATATGGGAGGATGTTTACAACAAGTTCATAGGAAGTTTTACTCACATCAAAAGACTTTCGAGTTGAGGACTAAATTTGTTACTCTCTCTCAAATGGAGGGAGAGCCATTAAATGACGTTTGAAATGCTTCAAAGTTCTTCAGATTCAGTGTCCACATGAATCATATCATTTATAATTGCTTAACCATTTTTTCTATGATAGTTTGAATCATCAGAGTCAATTTATTATTGATAATGTTGCAGGTGGAGCTATGAGTGAGAAGACAACTGAAGATACCTATGAGCTGTTTGAAATATTAGGAGCTAATTCTCAATAAAAGAGTGTAAGAGGTAGAAGAGCTTGAATGAATGAATTTGAAACTAACCATGAAATGGTTAAAGAAATAGTATATTTGACTAAACAAGTGCAACTCTTGACCACAAAGGGAGCTCAAAGTTCCCAAAATAATGAGGTATATGGAGTCTATGGTACATTTGGTCATGGAGCTAATGTTTGTTCTTTGTTAGATAATATTTTTTCTTTGTCCTATTAATCTTTTCATATAAAGAAGAGCAACTCAATGTTGTAGGGGATTTTCATTCAAGAGGTCATAATAACCCTTATTCAAATATGTAAACCCTTGGTTGGAGAAATCACCCTAATTTCTTATGGAAGACCAATAATCAACAAGGACGGACACAACAGAGACTATAATATCCATTCAGAACTTCTAGAGGCCTAATCAATTCCAAAGCCAAACCTCGAACCAAAACTAGTTAAAAAGCTCTTTTTTGGAGGATACCTTGAATGCCTTAATGAAGGCAACTATACAGAACCGAGAAGACAATAATAAGAGGTTTGATTCTTTAGAGGTCTTTATTAAAAGGCTAGAGATTCAAGTGGGGAATTGGCTACCTAATTACTATCACACCCCAAAACCACCTATCACGTCCAGATTTCAGAACATGACAGTCTTAAGATGCAGGAGATGCCAGAGGCGACCGACACCCGTAGAACCTAGTATCACATCCTATAATCATTTACTATCTCAAAATTAACCAATTAACCACTTAACATTCTTTGTGTATTTTGATACCCTGTAATCTGTTGTTCAATAATTTTGCTATATTGTTGTCTATAACCATTATCATCATATGCCATATCAACATTTACACTCCATATAATATTTTATATTCACATATATAGTCTAACTATGCCATACACATAATCCATGGAGTAACTAATATTAATACACAAAATATAGTGCCAAAAATATTTATACTGTCAGAATAATCTGCAAAAATCCATAAAAAAAATAACAGTTGCTCCTACTATGCAACTGAAAAAGGGGAAAACCACTAAAGGAATGAGTATTAAATACTCAGTGAATCTAATATGCATCACTTAATGGAAAGAGGTTAGGTAATCAATAAATGATAGGTAAACAGTCAGTAAATAAAAAGGTTGTACACCAATTACAGAATAAGAAAACAGATTACAGAATCAATGATTTAGAATAAAAAAAATAGGCCAACAAAACTCATATAATGTAGATAAGACAAATAGTGGGCCATGAACACATATAATCTCATATCATCTCACATAATACATAAGGCTGATCGGGCTCTTATGGCTAGGACAATTAACCCTTCCCAGCTAGGGTATCATGTAAAGTTAATGTGCATATTGCTGATATTATTTATCCGCTACCCTATCAGTGAGGAAGCTCTGTCAAATCACATCATATCCAATATAGGTATGGAACAAGTCAACAGGATACAATAGGAAGCAATAAGCTTATCAATAAACAATAGCTTTCCAATGAATCAATCGATACTGTAATTCATCAATGTATAAGCAATGGGAGGTACATAAATAGTAGCAATAGGTATATAAATTAACATTAGGATGGAGAACAAGTTGGTCATTCAAGGTCAAAAGGTTGGCTCAATTGGCTAACCAATATTGCTAGTGACAATGGCATTCAAATGGTAGGCCTACGGAAAAAATAATTGACAGACCTATGAAAAATGAACTAGGCATTTTGTCAAACACTTGATTTGCAACATTCAATGGACAAATTGGTTAGGATATGGTGTAACATTGACATTGCTCATATAATCAACAACAAGCTCATAATTAAGGCTACACAATTGGCATTGAATATTCAATAATAAACATCATTCAATGGATCAAATAAGTATGTGAAATAAATTATAAAGAGAGATATGAGTAATGGAACACAAGCTGCAAATAAAAAATTTTGCACAGAAAAACCCTAATAACTTAGAAATTTGAGGAATTTTCTTTAATATAAGTATAAGTAATGTAATTTTATGTTAAATAGTATCTAAATGGAAATTAATTGGATATGTAGAGTCAAGAATGAATAAGAGATGTGATGGGTACCAAAAGAGATAAGGCAAAGAATCAAGGATAAAGAAAAAGGGAAATGTACAAGATATTAGTAAGGTGATGTCACGACCCATCCAGGGAGTCGTGATGGTCCTAGGGTATGGGTGATGCATATGCGACCGATACCACGAAGAACCCCAATGCACTATTTATATGACATGCAATAAACAAAACAACTTAAAGAACATAAGAGTGATGAGGAAAATTCGACAGCATCTCCTTTAAAATTGGACTATGCCCAAAAATCAAAACAAGCAAATGACACTTCTATAATATTCACAATCATCTCCAACTCCTGATCCCTCTGGATCTCCATCATCAATCCCAATATCAATATATATAACATACATCTCAATCATATATAAATAAATCAAACATCAACTATAATCAA
>CANXYC011115622.1:0-26166 GCA_948193065.1 Aleurites moluccanus | reverse complement strand
CCAATTTCCTTGATTTCCTTTGCTCCAATCAACAATCTAAGGATAGAAATGGATGAAGCTAAGTGAATAATCAAGTTTTCTATCAAATTTCATTGAATTTAGTTAAGAATTGATGAAGATATGAAGAAGAAGAAGAAAGGAATGGTGAACGGCAATGGAAGAAGGAGAAATGGAGAAGATGAACCGAAAATGAAGAAGGCAATATAAGACAAAAATCAAATGTAAAATTACAACTAAACCCTCCAAGTTTCAACCTTTACACTTTGGTCCTTAAACCTTCTGTAATTTATTCTGATAATTCTGTTAGGATTCTGAATTCAAAGTGGAGAATGTATAGGATTATTTTAATTTATCCTTATTTATAAAAATGGTTCTGGAGTCATTCTATAACCCCGACCGACCACTTTTCACTATTCACCTTGAATTTTTCTTTATTTACCAAAATGCCATTTTTTACTTTTTCAGTGTTCCTAAATGATTTTCACTTCTTTCTTTTTACCAAAATTAGACATAAATTATGGTCATCTTTTACCCCCAAATCAACTTCAAAAATTCTTTCATTGATCGGACTGCTAATTTCTCGGCAGTGTTCCCGACACCGCCAGTTTTCAGAAAAGTTTCAAATTTACTTTCTAACTGTGTCTTTAAAATTATTTCCCACAATTTCAAGACTAAAGAACCACATACTGAGAATAAATTTATGCATACAGGTTATGACTTTCTAGGGTATTACATGCAACCTCCCTCACCAATGACTCATTGGAGGCTACCTTTGCCTCCCTGGTATCTCTGTTCCTATCGTCAGATATCTCTGTAATCTATCAAAAAAAATGAAAACAGTCTCAAAAAATGACAGAAATGCAAAATAATAACATATAACAGACGATAACAGCAAAGGACGACAAAGGAAATCCTATGCTCCATGGTATACTTAATTCTATCCCATTTTGTACCTAGTCACTATTCCTCTGTAATTTGGGTACTATTCATTTGTAACCTAAATTCCACTATCTATAACCTAGAGCTCTAATATCACCTTTGTTATAACCCGTTTCCGGATCGCGATGGTCCTAGGCCACGGGAAATGCCAATGGCGACCGACACTCATAGAACCCAGTATCACATGCACAATCTATAAACCACAATATATTATCCATTTTAGTTATTTACTATTCATTCTATTAGTCTTTCATTCATTGTATAATTTACTGCAGTTGGCTGTAATGATCAATACATCATATTATATAATCATCATATAACTCATAATATCATCATAACATATATACACATGTTTATTTCCTAGCTAACCCATACATACCCCATGGAGCAGCTAGATTACGAACATCAAAATAATAATACAAAATCAGAAAATATACATCAAACTGCCAGCAAAAATCCCCGGATGATAGACGACGGGATTCTGCACTCTACTCCTCTCCTGAAATGGGTAAACAAAGAAAAGGTGAGTATATAAGATACTTAGTGAATCTATATGCATCAACAAATAAATAGTAGGTAATAATGGATCAATGGTACCAATAGGTTAGATAACAGTAAACAGAATCAGTATCAGGTTACAGAATAGCCAAGGAATAAAACATGGGCTCGGTATCATATGGAAAGACAGATAAAGGGATGGACTGTATGAAATCATACAATCTCCAGTAAATAGTATGGACCATATGTGAACATATAGGTCTCCAGTAGCATATCAATATCAATGAGCATAAGACTTATCAAGTCTTATGGCCAGGACCATAACCCCTCATAGCTAGGGCATCAGTAATACAATGTGCATATCGTTGATAGTATTTTTCCGCTACCCTATCGGGTCGGTAGCTCTTTCAAACCACATTAGGATCCATATAAGTAAACAACATATCAATGGATACTATTATGCAACAATGGCATCCTCCATATCAATAAGTTCAATATCAGTCAATCAAGTATCATTAAGATCAATGGCAATGCTATAGGTGACATATAATCAATGACAAATGGTTTGGCAATTAAGAAAAGACATGGGACAAAAGTTGGCTCAGCAAAGGAAAACGGTAGGCCAATTGGCATGCCAATGTCGTTGGCAACAATGGTAGGCCTATAGAATGCAAATAATAGGCCAAGGACAAAGTAAGCCAGACATTTCATCAAACACATGGTGGGCATACAATGGTAAGCCAATAGGTTAGGTTAGGGTGCTAATTGACTTGCCTAATACAACCAACAACAAGTTACATTGGCAATGATAACATAGGCATCAAAGAAATAATATTAAATAACATCAAAACAGCTCAAATTGGCTATGGAAAACAAGGCAAAAATCAAACAACAATAGGCAATGTGAATAGTACCAAGGGTTCGGCCAAACATGAGCTTTCAAACCAAGTTTTCAATTTCAATTTCAACATAAATGGCATGTTAAAGGATGCATATAAGACTCATCTAATCTTCTAAATGGCTTTGAAAAATTCAATTCCACCCAAAATCACCAATGGAGCTGATTAACACACATTTGTCAAAACTTCAATTCTACACCAAACCAATCATCAATTAGTTAACTATTACCATCCAATTAAAATATTCTAACATCAATTAACACTAAATAACACTAATTCAAATAGCTAAGTTACACAACTTCCATTAGATTTAGAAAGTTAGGAATTTCTATCAATTTGCATCAATTGATGCAATCTAACTAAAAACCCATCCAATTCAACCTAAATATCATCTAATTAAACCATTAAAACCAACAAACTAACTTCTTACTTCAAGATGGTGTTATTGCTGAAATGATGATGGAGTTTTTCCTTGAATTCCTTTGTCCTTTCAAGCAATCTAATGGTGGCAAATGATAAAGCAATAATCAAACTCAATTTTTCTATGAATTTCTCTTAAGAAATTTGATGAGAAATGATGAAGAAATAAAGAAGAAGGATGGGGAAGGTGGTTCGTCCATATAAGAAGAAGAAGAAGAAGATGCAAATTTTTGTCTAAGTGTTTTAATATATAGAAAAATCAATTTGGCAAATTACAACTTAATCCTCCAACTTTCATATATCACACTTTGGTCCAAAATCTTCTGTAATTTATTCTGTCAATTCTGTCAGGATTTGGATTTCAAAGTTGGGAGTAAATAAGCTTATTTTAATTTATACTTATTTATAAAAATAGTTCCAGAGTCATTATGTAACTCCGATGGACCCATTTCCACTATTCACCAATGACTCATTATGTTACTTTTTCAGTGTTTTTAAATGATTTTCACTTATTTATTTTTACCAAATTACAAATATTTTATGGTAATCTTTTACCCCCAGGTCAACTTCAGAAATTCTTATGTTGACCGGACTGCTAATTTCTCGGTAGTGTTCCCGACATCGCCGCTCTTCAGAAAAGTAACTAGTTCGCTTTCTAATTGTGTCTCTAAAATTATTTCCCATCATTTCAAGACTTTTGAACCACATACTGAGAACTAAATCATGCATATGAGTTAGGAATTTATAGGGTATTACACAGTAAAGAACAAATATTCGTTGCCACAGATAGATGACCTGTTTGATCAATTGCAGGGTGCCAGTCATTTTTCAAAGATTAACTTGAGATCTGGGTATCACCAGTTGAAGATTAAGAAGGGTGATATACCTAAGACTGCTTTTAGAACCCGATATGAACATTATGAGTTCTTGGTATTACCATTCGGGTTGACTAATGCACCGACTGCATTTATGGATCTGATAAACAGGGTATTCAAGCCATTTCTAGATAAGTTTGTCATAGTATTCATTGATGACATACTTATCTATTCTAGGAGTGAGGAGGAGCATATAGAGCATCTGAGGATCGTATTGCAGACAATTTGAGAGCATCAATTGTATGCTAAGCTATCTAAATGCCAGTTCTAGCTAACCGAAGTGTGTTTTCTTGGTCATGTGATTTGCAAAGATGGTATTAAGGTAGATCCTCAGAAGATTGAAGTAGTTACAAATTGGCCTCAGCCTACCAGTGTGTCTGAAGTTCGTAGTTTTCTGGGTATGGCAGGGTATTACAGGAGGTTTATGAAAGATTTCTCTAGAATTACAGCTCCATTGACTAAACTGACTAAAAAACAGGAGTGTTATCTGTGGACTGATAAATATGAGAGCAGTTTTTAGACTTTGAAGTCTTGCCTCACAAGTGCTCTAGTGTTAGCATTGCCAGTAGAGGGTGAGAAATTTATTGTATACTGTGATGCTTCCTGAGTTGGTTTGGCGTGTGTATTGATGCAGAACAGGAGAGTGATTGCTTATGCTTCTCGTCAGTTAAAGAAGCATGAAGCGAACTATCTGACCCATCATATGGAGATGGCAGCTGTAATCTTCGCATTGAAGATTTGGAGACACTATCTGTATAGATTGAAATGTGAGATATATATTGATCATAAGAGTTTGCAGTATATATTTCAGCAGAAGGATCTGATCCTCCGGTAGCTTAGATGGGTTGAGTTGCTTAAGGATTATGATTGTGAAAATCCTTTACCATCAGGGCAAAGCTAATGTGGTAGCTGATGCACTGAGCCGAAAGTCTATGGGCAATCTAACTCACATCTCGGTTATCAGGAGACCATTGATCCGTGAGATGGGTGAGTTAGTTGATTTAGGTATGGAGTTGGATTTATTATCCCAGGATCGTAACCAGGCTCCGATAGCCCAATTTAGGGTGAAGTCACTGTTGATTGATGATATTAAAGTGGCTCAGGGTAGGGATCCGTATCTACTGAAGCTTAAGGGAGTTGTACATAATGTCAAGATGTCAGAGTTTATAGTGGATGGTAATGTACTGAAGTGCAGAAAATGGATATGTGTACCTAACATTGATGGGCTGCGGGATTGGATTATGAGAGAGGCTCATTATTCTTCATACAGTGTACATCCAAAGATTACTAAGATGTACCATGATTTAAGGGATGTGTATTTATGAACAGGTATAAAGAAAGATGTAACACTGTTTGTCTCCAAATGCTTAGCCTATTAGCAGGTTAAGTTTGAGCATCAGAAGCCCCCGGGTTTTCTTCAGGAGATTTAGTTTCCCGAATGGAAATGGGAGCAAGTTACTATGGATTTTATAGTTAGTCTACCAAGGACTACGAAGGGTTATGACTCCATATGAGTTATTGTAGACCAGTTGACAAAATCTACCCATTTTTTAGAGGTTAAAACCAGTTATTCTGCAGCTTAATATGCACAATTATATGTGGATAAGATTGTGCGACTCTATGGAGTTCCTTTGATGATCAACTCAGATAGAGGTACATAGTTCACTTCACGGTTCTGGCAGAAATTTCAGTAGGCTATGGGTGCTTAGTTATGGTTCAGTACTGCTTTCCATCCATAGACTGATGGACAATCAGAGAAGACAATCCAAACATCGAAAGATATGCTTCGGTTGTGTGTTCTAGATTTCAAAGGTAACTGGGATCAATATCTGCCATTGATCGAATTTTCCAACAATAATAGTTATCACTCTTCTATTGGTATGGCTCTATATGAAGCACTATATGGTAGGAAGTATAGATCTCCAATATGCTGGGTGGAACCAGGGGAGAAGAAGCTAGAGGGTCCATAGCTGATTAAAGAAACAATGGATAAGGTGCCTATGATTATAGATCGGATGAAGACTGCTTTCAGTAGATAAAAGAGCTATACCGATCTGAAGCGAAAGGATGTACATTTTGCAGTTGGTGATCATGTCTTCCTTAAGATCTTACCGATAAGAGGTATTATGAGATTTGGGAAGAAGGGAAAACTATCACTAAGATTTATAGGTCCATTTGGGATTCTCGAGAAGATTGGTAATGTGGCCTATAGATTGGCTCTTCCACCTAATATGAACCATGTACATCCGGTATTCCATATTTCTATGCTGCAGAAGTATGTACCAGACCCGTCACATGTATTAGAGATGCAGGATGTTGGGCTTAATGAGGACTTGTCGTATGAGGAGCTTTCAATGGAAATAATTGATCGATAAGTCAGGCAACTGCGGAACAAGGATATTCCTATGGTCAAAGTGCTTTGGAGGAACCAATCGATAGAGGAGTGCACTTGGCAGAGCGAGTAGGAGATGAAGGATAGATATCCATTCCTGTTCCATCAAATAGGTATGTGTTTATTTAAATTCGAGGATGAATTTATTTGAAAGGGGTAGAATGTAATACCCTAGGAAATCATATCTTATATGCATGATTTAATTCTTAATTTGTGATTTAAAAGCATTGAAATGATTGGAATAATTTTAGAGACACAGTTAGAAAATAAATGTAATACTTTTTCGAAAATCGTCGGTGTCAGAAATACTGCCGAGAAAATAGCAGTCCGGATAACAGTTGAATTTCTGATTCTAACTAGGGGTAAAGGATTACATAAATGCATGTGTAGTTATGGTAAAAAAAAAAGAGGAGAAAAATGTTTAGAAACACTGAAAAAGTAAGTGATGACAAAACCGTAAATAAATGAAACTTCGAGGGGAATAGTAGAAATTGATCTGTCTGGATTTCAGAATGGCTCTGAAACTATTTTTATAAATAAGTATAAATAAAAATAAGCCTTTTGAATCCCTACTTTGAAATCCAATTCTCAATGGAATTGTCAAAATAAATTACAGAAGAAGTTAGGGTCAAAGTATGAATACTTGAATGTTTAAGGATTAAAGTGTAATTTGCCATTATTAACTTAATATATAAGATTTTCCTTAGCCATTTTTCTCCATATCCATTTTTCTCCATCTTCTTCCTTTCTCTCATAGTGGCCAAACCCTTCCTCCCTTTTCTTCTCCATTTCTATAGCAAATTTCCTTAAGGAAATCTAAAGGAAACTTGAGATTTTCCTTAGTTCTTTCATTCTCCATCCATTTCTTCCTTAAAATCATAAAGAAATCCAAGGAATTCTTTCATGGTCATTTCGGGTACTTCATTCATTTGAGGTAAGGAATTAGTTTGTTTGTTTTTATGATTTATTTAGATGATTTAGAGGTTGAATTAGATGGGTATGGTGGTTGATTGTATCAATTGATGCATTTGAACTATTTTCCCTCATTATCAAACCCTAGGTTGAAGTTGTTAGATTTAGCTGGATGAATTAGTGTTAGTCTATGATATTTGAGCTTAGAATATGTTAATTGGAGGCTAATGGATGATTAATTTATGGTTATTTTGTTGTAGAAAATCAAGTTATACATAGTTGTGAATATTACCTCCTTTGAAGCTATTGATGGGAAATCAATTTTCCTAAGCAATTTGGAGTGTTAGGTGAGTTTAATATGCATCATTTAACTTGTCTAATGCATTGGAAACCTTTTATGTTGAACCTATTTTGATCGAATGCCCTAGTACTATTCATGCCTTTGATTTTGCTTGTTTTTTCTTTGAATTCTTTAGCCATTTTGATCCTTTGAATGTTGTTTATTGTTGTATAATTGTTGCCTATTGGGTTACCTTAATTGTGGCTTTGTTGTTGATTGAATGTGCAATGCCAACTTTGCACCAAAACCTAACCTAATGGCCTGCCTTATTATGCCCACCATGTGTTTGATGAAATGCCTAGTTGTTTTGCCATTGACCTATCATTTCTTCATCCATAGGCCTACTAATTTGAATGCCATTGTTACCAGCGACGTTGGCATGCTACTTGTGCCTACCAATTTCCTATGTATAACCTATCTTTGATCCATACCTTTGTTATTACCAAACCAATTGTCATTGCATAACTATTACTTATTGTTATTCCTTTGATCAGATTGTTACTTGAAATGACTGATATTGAGATAATTGCTATTGAAGATATCATTGTTACATAATTGTATCTAATGATATGTTTCACTCTTGTATTGACCCTAATATGGCTTGACGGAGCTGCCGCTCCGATAGAGTAATAGGTACATACTGTCGGCAATGTGCACATTGTTTATTGATGCCCTAGCTGGGAAGGGTTATTGGTCCTAGCCGGGAAGGGTTATTGGTCCTAGCCATAAGACCTGATTAGTCTTATGCTTACTGATACTGATATAAGATTGACTGAATGTTTGCATATAGTCCTTACTATTTTAGCCCTTTATCTATCTTTCCATATTACATCATACTTTTAATATGACTATTGACCATTCTGTCATCACCTGTTATTGATTATGTAAACTGATTATATTGACATATTGACATCATTGTTTCCTCTGTTACCATTTGTGATTGATCCAAACCATATTCATTGGTGATACATATTAGATTCACTAAGTATCTTATATACTCACTTTTTTCATTGTCTCCCATTTCGGGTACTGAGTAGATAGCAAAATCCCCATTTTAGACTCTCTGTGGATTCTTGCAGTTTTTTATTATCAATGTAATTATTTTAAATACTGTATTTTTAGTGTTTATAATCTAGCTGTTCCATGGGGTATATATGGGTTAGTTAGGCTATGAACATGTATGTATATATATGTGTATTGATATGATATGTGATGATGGATATTATAGCTAATAACATAAAAATTACAGATAGTTTACAGAATTGTAGAATGATTAGTAACTAAGTAAATTGATTAATTATTGATAGTTATAGATCTGTGTATTTGATACTAGGTTCTATGGGTGCCCGTCGCCATTAGCATCTCCTGCATCATAGGACCGTCGCGATTCGGAAACGGGTCGTGACATTTATGCATCCTTTATCTTGCCTAAAGTGTTAAATTGAAGTTTGGAATTCATCTCCAAAAAGGCCATATTGGCCGAACCATATTAGGGTATTTTTGCCTTTGGTTTTGCTTCATTTTTGCCTTGTTTTCATATACCTTTTTTATCCTTTGTATATTACTTATTATTTTGTTTATAATGCTTATAGAATTGTCTATAATATGTGTTGTTGTTGATTATTGGGGCAATGTTAGAATTGCACCCAAATCTTGTCAAATTGTCTAACCAAAGTTGCCCACCAAGTGTTTGTCAAAATGCCTAGCTCAAAATCCATAGGCCAACCATTTGAATGCCATCGTCGCTAGTGACAATGGCATGCCAATTGCGTTAACCTTTTATTCAAATATGACCAACTTTTGTTGCATCCCATTATTGGTTACCAAACCCTTAGTCATTGTATAATCACTTACTATTGCTATTCCTTTGATTCTATTGCTCCTTGAATGGATTGATAATGAATTATTGACACTTGGTGATACCATTATTGTGCAATGGTATCTATTGACTTGTTTCTCATTTCTATTGCTTCCGATATAATTTGACAAAGTTGCCGCCCCGACAAGATAGTGGGTATATATTATTTGCATTGTGCACATTGTATTATTATGCCCTAGCTGGGAAAGGTTATCAATCATAGCCATAAGACCTGATCAATCTTATGTTTATTGATATGAGATTGATATTGACACATATTATATGAGTTTTTTAGGGCCCTATATCTGTCACTATCTATCTTGTCCATATGATATATTCTCTATTGATATGATTATTGATTTGTAGTTATATTTTGTACTTGATTTTGTATTTTGTTATTTTTTGAGTAGATTGACTTATTATTTCACCTTTTTTTCCTTATTTGAAATTCCAACATATATTTATTGGTCGATGCATATTAGATTCACTGAGTATCTTTTATACTCACCCTCTCATTATTTCCCATCCCTAGGTGCATAGTAAGAGGCAGATATCCAGTATTTTGACTCTCTGTGGATTCTGCAGTATTTATAGCAGTGTAATTAATTATAAACACAGTATTTTTGTATGTTTATGATCTATCTGCTCCATGGGTTCTATGGTATAGTTAGTTTATGAATATGTATATATGGTTTATATTAGAGATTAATTAATGATATGACATGGTATGATAAATGCTACAGCGAATTGCAGTATAAATTACATATAGTTTACAAATTGATAGAATGAATAGTAATTAAGTAATTGGATAATAAATTGATGGTAATAGATGATTGTATGTGATATTGGGTTTTAGGGTGTCGGTCACCTCTGCATCTCCTGCATCCTAGGACTATCACATTCGGAGAATGGATCGTGATAGTCACGTGCCCACGAGTTTGAGGGAGTGACAATATATATATACACAAAAATAAATTTAACTTTTTTTTTTTAAAAAAGCAAATGAATTTAAACCTAATAAGGATTACAAGTAAAACTAATCAATTTGAAATACATATCAAAACTTTAAATGACTGGACTAAAGGGAACTTTGAGCTCATTCCAATCTCATTTTCTAACACAAAGCTCGACCTCATCATGCAGCTCACTCGGGCTAGCCCAAATTTCTTCTTTTATTTTTTAAATATTTTGATATACTTCAGGATTAATTTTTAACTAGATTGAAAAATATTTTAAAATGAAAATATAATTCAAATAAAATATTTTAAAATTACTATAAAATTAAGATTAAAAAAAAGAATACAAACTATATTAATTGATTATCACATCATCAAACATAAATTCATATCTTAAGTAAAAAATGTTATTAGAAATTAAATTTATATTCATTATTAATAATTTTAAAAGTGATAATATTCATATAATAAATAATTAAAATTAATACGCTTCAACTTAATTTGCTACAAAATAATTATAAATAATTAAACTGATAGGAAATGTAATTGCTAGCTATTTTAATCTTTGATAAAAAAAAATAAAAAATAGAAAATTAAAAAAAAGTATTACTATTGATTCATATTCTGTAATACTCTCTATCTGCTTTATATATGTTTTGAGTTGCATATGTAATTAATTTTTATTTTCTGTATAAATTTGAATTATTTCTGATATTTGTAACTGTTTTTGATTATGTTCTACTCTGATTTATATTACCATAGTTTGTTTGAAGTGTTTAGATGTTTTGTAACTTTTGAGATTTGATTTGAATTTTAGTTTTGATTTATGTTGGTTTGGGAAAGAAGAGAAAGGGATTAGTTGTTATAAAGGGTTTTAAGGATTTTTATATTTGGAAGTAAGCAGAATGTTCTACCTCCATTTTCAGAACTTTAAAAAAAGAATTTGGAAAAATATAAAACATAAAAGTGGTAGAGCTATATCTCATCTATAGGTCTTTTAGTCCGTTTTGTAAACTCTTATGAGTATGAGGAGATATTTCACATTAATCAGAACTAGTTCAGGTTGCTACTTTCATAGGTAGTCTGAGATTGTCCAATTAATTTGAGAACCTTAGAAGCTGAATTAGATAAAGTGTAAAATACAAAAAGTGTTCATTTATGTGTTAGCTAGGTGTCTGTAAATTAGGTTTTCAATTGGATATGAACGTTTGGAGATTTTTTATGTCTTTCTTCTCCATTTCTTCACCTTAAAACCTAGAATTCTCTATTTATTCTTTTAAGGTATTAATACCATAATTAATGCTTCATTTTGAAAAGGAAATACTATAAGAAGTCCATTAAATCTTCTAAAAGAACAAGATTTTCTTGAGGAGAAATAGGTATTTTACCTAGAACTCCATTTTTGTTATGATTTAAGGTTATGAGTTGTTAGAATAATTATATTTGAGTTACAGATAGTATGTATATGTATTTATGGTTAAAGATAATAGTTGATTACGAGAATTAGGGCAAAGAATGAATAGTAATATGAATAGTGCCCATTTCTCTATTCTTCTGTAAAATTCTTTGAGAATGGTTAATTAAGTTTAAGAACAATCTAAGTAGAGTTAGAGAGTTTATTGTAACACCCTAGAGTTTTGATTCAGTTACTAGAAAAATTTCTTAAGTACCAGCCTAAAAACACTGAAAAAAATTGCACAGATTAAGAAATTAATACAGTATCAAATCTAAAGTTATTTAATTCAGACACATGGGTAATAAGAGAATAAAAATAATGATATTTATTTATATAAAGAAAGTATGAAAAAGTGTTATGAATGATGAAAAATCAATAGAATGACAAAATCGTAAATAAGTGAAACTTTGGGAGCATTTTGGGAAATTATCTGTCTAAAACTCAAAATTATACCAAAGGCATTATAATATAAAACTATAGCTAAAAATAAGCTTATTCACTCCCCACAATGATATCTGAAACTGAATATAATTTACAGAATTTGTTACATAAAACTTTAGGATAAAAAATATAAATAATAAAAGTTTTGGAGTAGAAAACCTAATTTCTATAACTTGCTACCTATATAAGCCACACTTAACCATTTTCCAACCATTCTTCTTCTTCTTCTTCTCCTTCCTCACTTGGCCAAATCACTCCTCCCAATTCTTCCACCAATTTCATGCAATTTTTCCAAAGAAAACCATAAGAAAACTTGATTATTCCACCAAATTAACTAAAAGAATTTCTAGACTTCCTCAATTAAGGATTTCGGCTAACACCTCCACTCAAGGTAATTTGATGTTTTCTTCATCCTTGTAAGTCATTTAGATGTTTTCTTCATCCTTGTAAGTTAATTAGATATTTTAGATGATGAATTAGGTGATTTTAGCAATTGATTGCATCAATTTGATCAATTTGATGGAAAATCCCAAATCCAAACCCTAATTAGATTATGTAAAGAACTAAACCCTAGATTAAGATTCCATGATCTATAATTAAGTTATATTACATTTAATTGTATTCATTAGAAGATAAAATGGTGATAATTTTGGTGTAAAAACAAAGGAAGAGCATAGTTGTCACTTTTGCCTCCTTTGAAGGAAATTAGTGTTTCAAGCTTCATTTTGAAAATTTGAAGGCTTAGGTGAGTTTGATATACATCATTTTACATGCCTAAAGTGATAAAATGAATTATAGAAACTATTTGTAAAAAACCTATCTTGGTCGAACCATGTGTGCCATTTACCTTTGAATTTTTTCTTTGATTTTCCTTGGTTTTTCAAGCCTATTTTGATGCATTTTATATAGTTATTTATTGGATTTTAATTTCTTATTGAATTACTCATATTGTTAGTTTGTTGATTGTTATTTGGGCATTGTTAAAATTCTACAAAAACCTAACCAAAACATGGCTTGAAAGTTATACACTAAGTGTTTGTTAAAATGTCTCAATGAATTCTTCATAGGCCTACCAAGTCAATGCCATCGTCGCCAGCGATGTTGGCTAGCCAATTATGCCAACGCAACTGACATTGGTTGACCTCTTTTATGCCCAATCCTTACTTGAATGACATACCAATTGTTATTCCAAACAATGCTTCCATTGCTTATGTATGTTTAATTGATGACACCGATTGATTAATATGTAACTTATACATTCATTGATGAGTACATTGTTCTTTATCTATTCCTATTGATTAATTCCATTGATTAATATTCCTTTTACCTTATCATATGTTGATTTGACAGAGCTACCTTACGGATGGGGTAGTGGATGAGTACCGTCGACATTGTGCACAATGAATAATATGGACCCTAGCTGGGAAGGGTTAATGTCCTAACCATAAGGTCTGGCCTGCCTAATGTAATTTACATGTTATTTATATGATGTTATATATGCTAAGGCCCATTATCTGTCATTTTCAACTAGCTAATTATACTTATGACTTGCCTATTTGATACTATCTATTATTGTTATCCAATTCTTCCATTTATGTTAATTGGTGTGCAAACCTGATACTTAATATTTGTTTATCCTATTTTCTTGTTGATTACCTAATCCAAATGTAATGTGATGTATATTGAGCTCATTGAGTATTTTATACTGACTCTGTAGTGGTTTAACATTTTTCAGGTTAGGAATAGAAAGTGGGTTCCAAGTCTTCTTCTTTTGTGGAACCAGTAGACTTATTTTGCAATGTAAATATTAACACTGTGTATCTATGTAATATTTTAGTAGCTCCATAGTTTGTAACTGGTTATAGTTGTGTGTATGAAACTTAATATATATATATATATATATTTACAGTTAAATTATATTTGTTATATGGATAATAAAACATAGCAGTAACTGAATTATAGAGCATAGAACAAAAAATAATTAATTAAGCAACAGTGAAAGATAAATGGTTATGTTAGGAGTTCTACGGGTGTTGGTTATCTTAGACTAATCTTACATCTTAGGACCGTCATGTTTCAAGTTTGGGACATGACATCTATAATTGCAAGAATTTAATATGGATGATGTTGGGTAAGAAAAATAATAAATTTTGTTTTATTAAAATTTTGCTTGGGCTTTTATGGTGCTTGAACTTTGGAATTAATTGGAACTTGGCCAAGAGTCTTTAAGCTTGAATTGGGTTGCTTGCTCTGTTAGAGGTGAGTTATGCATATATATTGTGTATATAATTCTATATGTTTATATATTTGTCTCTATTACATTGGACCCAAATTTCATTTTGAACATATCTATGTATTTATTCAAATTGTTAAACTCCTTTGAAATAGATGTTACTTGATCTATAATATTTTTGTTGCCCATTGTTATAATTATTGAGTTGAATTGTTAATTATTCTTGGAAACCAACTCCCTATTATGTACATGACCTTATTATTTTGAAATGTATATTTGATCCTATCACGTCCCGATTTCGGAACATGACGGTCCTAGGATGCAGGAACTGCCAGAGGCAACCGATACCCGTAGAACCCTTATCCTAATCCATTTATTAACTTATTATTACTCAGTTAGTCATTTACTATAAATTATGTATTCCGTCTTTCTGTAGTCTATCATTCTGTAATCCTGTTATTCAAATGTCTGTAATCATCATTTACATATGCAATATTCATATATAACCTCTATATAATATTATATATTCATATATATAGTCTAATTATAACCAGTTATATATAACTATGGAGCAAACTAAAATATTTACATAACACAAAGTTCAAAATAATTATACTATCAACATTATACTGCAGAAATCCACAGAGGAAAAAGATTATGGATTCTACCTTCTATTCTTGCCCTGAAAAATGGTAACAACTGAAGGAATGAATATATAATACTCAGTGAATCTAATATGTATCATGTAAAGGTAAAGGTTAGGTAAATAGTACTATAATAGGTAAATAATCAATAAAAGGCAGGGTTGCACACCAAATTACAAAATAAGGAAAGATAATAAAAGCAAAAGTGTGATATCAATAAACAAGTTCACAATTCTCATGTCATGTAGATAAGACAGATAATAGGCCATTAACACATGTAAACATATATAATCTCATATAATATACATAAGGCTGATCAAACTTATGGCTAGGACAATTAACCCTTCCTAGCTATGGTTCATTATAAACAATGTGCACATTATTAACGATATTTACCCGCTACCCCGTCAGTAAGGAAGCTTTGTCAAATCAACATTTTGTCCAATAAACTAATGAAACAGATCAATGGACAATAATGGGTAGCAATTAGCTCATCAATAATCAATAGCTTTCAAATTATTCAAATGATACTGTAAATCATTATCTTATAACCAATGGAAGGTGCATATGAAACAACAATAGGTATATCAACCAAAAAAGGGTTGGAATACAAAATGGTTATTCAAGGTCAAATGGTTGGCACAATTAGCTAGCCAATGTCACTAGCGATAATGGCATTAAAATGGTAGGCCTATGGGATTTACAAGTGATAGGCCTATGGATTCTCAACTAGGCATTTCAACAAATACTTAGTGTACAACATATATTAGGCAATTAGGTATGGTTTTGGTGCAACATTGATATTGCCCCAATATCACACAAATAATTCACAATGTAGGCTATAGAATAAGCATTAGTTATCCAACAATTAACTTCAAACAAAGGATCAATTAGGCTTAGAATTCAAAGGCAAAACAAAACAAAAATACAAAGAGATGAGGTTCGGCTAGACATGGGATTTTAGGGGAGGTTTTCAATCAACATTTCAATTCTTTAGGCATGCCAAATGATGCATATTAAACTCACCTGGTACTTCCATTTGGCTTGGAAAATTGATTTTCCACCAAAAGCTTCATAAGAGGCAAAAATGGCTATCTTCCTCTTCAATGTGTTCTACAACAAATAAACCATCAATTAAGCTTCCATTAGCATCCAATTAACATATTCTAACCTAATTAAACATTAAACATCATTAATCTAGGGTTTGGTTACAAACAACTTCAATTAGGGTTTCCAAATTGGTGTTTTTCCACCAAATTTATCAATTGATGCAATTGAACTTCAAACCCATCTAATTCAATGCCTATAACAATTATTCAAGCTAAATAATCATAGAAATCAACATGTTACCTTATGGTGGAGTGATAGCCAAATCCCTCTTTCAAAGTATTATTGATTTGCTTTTGTGATTCAAGGTGACAAATTGTTGGCTAATTGAAGAAACAAGGTTAGTTTAAGATTTTATTTAGGTTTTCCTTAGGATTTTAGCTTGAAAAATTGGTGGAGGAAGCTTCCTTATGTTCGACGAAAGGCAAATGAAAGGAAGAAGATGAGCAAAAATTTTCGAAGTGTTGCTTATATAGGTGGGTTAAATGGCAAATTATATTTTACTCTTTAAAACTTTCATTAATTAGACTTTGACTCCACAACTTTTTGTAGCTTATTCTGTTAATTCTGTTGAGATTTAGATTCTAAAGTGGGGAGTGAAAAAACTTATTTTTTTTATGTAGTTTACCATCATATAACTTTTTGAGTCATTCTGGGTAGTGGATAGTAGGTTTTCCAAAATGCCTCTGAAGTTTCATTTATTTACGCTTTTGCCATTCTATTGATTTTCCAACATCTATAATACTTTTCTATACTTTCTTCATGTAATTAATTATTATTAGTCTTAATCTCTCATAAGTCATAAAACTGAGAAAAATTATCTTTAATTGCATACTGTATAAATTCCTTAAATTTTCTTAAGTACTGCTGGTGTTTTCAGCCCGATAACCAGTGAAACTACCTAATTACTGTAGCATGCATCTAGGGCATTACAGATCCAATACACTTTGATTAAAAGAACTTGTTGGATATTCATTATTACGTTATATTCAATTTTGAACCAAAGTCTGTGTGAGTGTCAGAACGTTTTGCCTATGAGGAATAAATCATGGGACTATGTGCATTAGTGACTCAACTGATAGAGTCTAAAGTTTCAAAGTCTTTCCTAGAGGAGACAAAGTTTCTCTAGTCGTGTGTTAGCGCAAGCATATATACTTTGTATGGAGATTGTAGTACTCATATTTTATATGGATGTCGTTAGTCTCCTGTTCTGTTCTCTGTTGTTCTGATATTTACATTTTCTTTACCTTATATATATTATTATATATCTGTGATGTGCCATTTCTTATAGGAACCCTCTGATTTATGATTCTGATATGCATTTGACCTTTAATAATTTATTCTCATTATTGTGATATGAGCCTATTGATATTCTTGTTACCTCTAAATAGAAATATTGCCTTTGAACTCTAGCTTTGATTTCTGAATCACATGTATGACATATGCATAATTCATTAAGTTGAATGCTCACTCTCTTTCTGTTGTGGTTTTCAGGTACTAGAGTTGTTGGGTCCAAAGCCCGAGAATAGAGCTTTTTGATTTCCTTCCTCCAAGAATCTAGTCTAAGTATAGACTCTGATATTTTAAATGTTAATTATTATATAGGGATTGTAATATTCTTAAAGTTCCATAATATTCTAAATTGTTTGTATTATTATTATGATGAATTATTTTTGGGTTGTCACTTGTTCATTTTGGATAATGGATTTTATTTTCCTTTGATCTATTATGAACAAGTTGAATACATTTTGGACAATTATATCACATATTGATATGACATATTAATGATAATTATAAATATGGTTTTGAGAATGGATATAGATGTTGTTGTGTTGTTGCCACCAATTATATTTAGGTGTTCTATAGATTTTTGGTGGCCTTAAGCCTACTTGTACCCTATGACCATCACATCCTTTATTTCAGGGTGTGACAAAGCGATATAAGAGTTTAGGTTTGAAGTTATAGTTAATCTATAGCAATTAGGAAAATTATGGAGTATGGGAATTCTGTTTCGTCAATATTCTATTATTCTCTATTGTGAATCTATATTTTCGTCTAACCTAAATCTGAATTGTTTGTTTATGTTATCATTTTTGATATGCCTCCTAGACGTGGTTGAGGTAGAGGTAGAGGATGACATCATCCTAGGATAGTAATTCTTTCAGAGGTCGGTTATGTTGGCCAAATGGGGGCTAGTGAGGCTCGTCCAACACCTTTATTAGATATGGCTCAGAGATTTGAGTGGTTGGAGCAAAATTATGAGATGATAGCTGAGTACATTGCCCAACAGAGAAAATATGCTCCTCCAGTACAAGTGGCTCCAGCTCCTCTACCATCTATAACTCTGGTAGCTTCTGTGGATTTTGCTCCTCAGCCACCTTTGGGTCCACAGCTTGAGGAGGTATCTTCTGAGAAATTCTTAAAGTTGAAGCCTTTGGACTATAAGGGTGAGATAGACCTTCCTGATTTTGTAGAGGATATTGAGGATAAGGCCTAAATTCTGAGGGTTTTAGATAGGAGATCAGTAGAGTTTGTGGGTTACCTTATGAAGGGTGATGCTAGTAAATGGTTCAAGAAGAGCATTTTTTTATTTGCTCTGAGGTAATGAGTAGATCACTTGGGTTCATTTCAAGGAGTTTGTGCTTAAGGAGTTCCTTCTAGAATCGATTAGAGAGGCTAGAACTATAGAGTTTGAGAGACTCATGCATACCCCTAACATATCTATATCCGAGTATGCCAAAAGATTTATCCAATTGAGTAAGTTTGCTCTTGCTTTTGTGCCGAATGAGGTAGCACAGATTCAGAGATTCAATAAGGGGTTGTTAACCCCATTATACAAGATCCTATCGATACAGGAGTTTGATTCCTTTTCCACACTAGTGGATAAGGCAAATGTTATTTATAACTAAGAGATGGAAGCTAAGTTTGCTAGGGAGCAAAAAAAGAAGGCAAGAGTGGGGAGTTCATCTAAAATATGTAAAGATGAGAGTGGGTGAAAAGTATTGGTGTTTCTCTTTAGGTTCCACAGGGTAGTTCCAGGAATTAGTCAGGTAGATCTTAATGAAAACATAGTACTTCTAGACATACTATATAGATGAGATATGGTTCTGATAGCTTGGCATCTCTTAGAATTTTAGTTCCTTTTTGTCCTATTTATGGGAAGAAGCATTTTAGGTAGTGTTATAAAGAATTGGGTGTTTTCTTCAAATGTGGTAAACCAAGCCACTTTATGAAGGATTTTTCTTAGGTATCACATTCATATATACCTTAGGATTTCCAGTTCACAATTCAGATGGATACGGGGAGGAGGTGGTACTGACTTTAGTAGAGGGGGTACAACTAGAGGCCAGGATATGGGTAGAGATTCTGGTTAGATAGTGGGTCAAACCACAGGGCAGGCACTAATGGGCAGAGGCAGAGGAAGAGTCTTTTCTTTGACTTAGTAAAAGGCTCAGACCTCAAACACAGTTGTGACATGTATTATTCTTATTCAAACTCTGAATGCATGAGTTTTATTTGATTACGGTGCCACACATTCTTTTTGTTTCTTCTTGTTTTGCAATGAAATTGTTTGTGGCATGTAAACTTTTGGATTTTGCATTAGTTGTAATGACACATTTAGAGGAGGAGATAGGGATGAATAAGGTATATCCTTCCTGCTTAGTGAACCTTAATGGTAAGAATTTGGTAGTATCTTTGGTTGAATTACATATTGTGGAGTTTGATATGATATTGGGCATAAATAGGTTGTCCAAGTATTTTGCTATTATTGATTACAACAAAAAGAAGATTGTGTTTAAACTGCCTTCAGGTGAAGAGTTTGAGTTATAAGGGGAGAGGAGTGAGGCTTCTTATAATCTGATATCCACCATCAGGGCTAAGAGGTTGTTAAAGAAGAGTTTACAAAGGAGGTTGTTGGATAAAGGGTTCATAAAACCTAGTAGCTCGCCTTAGAGTGCTATAATCTTATTTGTTAAGAAGAAAGATGGTTCTATAAGATTATATATCGACTATCGACAACTCAATAAAGTCACCATTCGGAATAACTGTTTACTTCCTCGGATTGATGACTTATTTGATCAGTTGCAAGGAGTAAGCCATTTCTCTAAAATTGACTTAAGATTGGGGTATCATTAGTTGATGATAAAGAAGGAAGATGTGACTAAGACTACTTTTAGGACTAGGTATGGTCATTATGAGTTTCTGATTTTGCCTTTCGAGTTAACAAATACACCAACTGCTTTTATGGATTTAATGAACCAAGCCTTTAAACCATTCTTAGATAGGTTTGTGATTATGTTCATTGATAACATATTGGTGTATTCTAAGAGTAAGGAAGAACATGAAGAGTATCTACAAATGGTTTTGTATATTTTGAAAGAACGTTAACTTTATACTAGGTTTTCTAAATGTGAATTTTGGATTAATAGGGTTTGCCTTCTAGGGCATGTAATTTGTAAAAAATAGATTTATGTGGATCGAAAAAAGATTGATGCAATTCTGGATTGGCTTAGACCCACTAATGTAATAGAAGTAAGGAGTTTTTTAGGTCTAGCAGGCGATTAATGGAGATTTGTTCAAGAGTTCTCCAAGATAGTTGCTCCTTTGAGTAGACTCACTTAGAAGCAAGTGAAGTATCAATCGTCTGTTGAGTGGGAGAATAGTTTTCATAAGTTGAAGACTTGTGTCACGACCCATTTTCCCGGATCGCGACGGTCCTAGGGCACGGGAGATGCCAATGGCGACTGGCACCCTAGAACCCAGTATCACATGCACAATCTATAAACCACAATATATTATCTATTTTAGTTAATTACCATTCATTAGGCTATTCTGTCAATCATTCTGTAAGTTACTGCAATTGGTTGTATCAGTTATATATCATATCACATAATCATCATATAACTCATATATACCATCAAGTGTCATATACACATGTTCATCTCATAGCTAACCCATACATACCCCCATGGAGCAGCTAGATAATGAACACCAAAAATAATAATATAGAAATATCAGAAAATATACATCAGATAACTGTCTGCAGATATCCCCGGATGACAGATGACAGATGATAAGAATCTGCACTTTACTTCTCTCCTAAAATGGTTAAACAATAAAAGGTGAGTATAGATGATATTCAGTGAATCTACATGCATCCACAATAATTAGTAGGCAATAATGTCATAAAGGTATCAATAATATAGATATAGTGTACAGAATCGATATCGGTTACAGAATAGCCAAGAAGTACAATGTAGGCTCGGTATCATATGGAAAGACAGATAAAGAGATGGACTATATGAAAAGCAATCATACAATCTCTAGTAATCCGTATGGACCATATAGGTCTCCAGTAACATATCAATATCAGTAAGCATAAGGTTGATCAGGCCCTAGGGCCAGGACCATAGCCCCTTCTAGCTAGGGCATCAGTAATATAATGTGCACATCGCCGACAGTATTTCCCCACTACCCTGTCGGATCAGTAGCTCTATCAAGCCACATAAGGGTTAATATAACAAGGGATACCATTATGCAACAATGGCATCCTACAATCAATCAGTCCAATATCAATCAATTCAATTATCAATAAGAACAATGGCAATGCTATAGATAACATACAATCAATGATAAATGGTTTGGCAATTTAGAAAAACATAGAACAAAAGTTAGTTTGGTGACGGAAAATGGTAGGTCAATTGGCATGCTAACGTCGCTGGTGACATTGGCATTCAAATGGTATGCCTATGGAATACAAAACAATAGGCCAAAGGCAAATGAACTAGGCATTTCATCAAACACATGGTGGGCATACAATGGCAAGCCAATATGTTAGGTTTAGGTGCAAACTTGACTTGCCCAATTCAACCAACACAAATACATTGTCAACAAGGTATAAGCATCAAAGAAACACAATTAAACAACATCAAAATGGGATCAAATGGCCATGGAAAATCAAGCAAAACCAAGCAAATTCAATGGGTGAATAGTAACAAAAGGGTTCGGCCAAATGGAGGTTTTGACAAATGGATTCCAATCATCAATTCAATCAATTAGGCATGTTATTATAGACTCTCCTAAAGATTCAAATCCCTTTGAACAAGCCAATTCCCACCAAAATCACCAAATTGCCTATATAAGGCAACCTTGTCCAAATTTCAATTCTACATCAAATAAACCATCAATTAGTTGTCTATTCATAACCAATTGACTAATTCTAACTTCAATTAACAAAATCAATCACTAAATCATCAATCCATTTCTTACAACTTCAATTTAACAATTAGGCATTTCTATAAATTTGCATCAATTGATGCAATATAACACCAAACCCATTCAATTCAACCTAAATAACATCTAAATAAACCAAAAGAATGAACAAAACAACTTCTTACCCAAATGGAGCAAAGTTGCCGAAATCTTTCCCTCCAAATACCTTGAAATTCTTCAACTTTCTAAGCAATCTAATGAATGGAAAAGGTAGAATAAAGGTTAAACTTCATTTTTCTATGAATTTCTTTAAGAAAATTTGATTGAAATTGAAGAAGAAATGATGGAGAAGAAAGGAAGAATAGGTTCGGCCATGAAAGAATAAAAGAAGAAGATGCAATTTTTTTTTTTTGTTCTAAGTGTTCAATATATATGAAAATTTATTTTGGCAATTTACAACTTAATCCCTGAACTTTCATCCATCACACTTTGGTCCAAAATTTTCTGTAATTTATTATGTCAATTCTGTTAGAATTTAGATTTCAAAGTGGGAAATCAATAGGCTTATTTTAATTTATTCTTATTTATAAAAATGGTTCTGGAATTATTCTGTAACCCCGACCAACCAATTTCTACTATTCACCTTAAACTTCCATTTATTTATGATTTTGTCATTGGTTACTTTTTCAGTGTTCCTAAATGATTTTTACTTCTTTCTTTTCACCAAAATTACATATAAATTATGGTGATCTTTTATCCCCAGATCAACTTCATAAATTCTTCTGTTGACCGGACTGCTAATTTCTCGGCAGTGTTCCCGACACCGCCATTTTCTAGAAAAGTAACAAGTTTGCTTTCTAACTATGTCTCTAAAATTATTTCTCATCATTTCAAGACTAATGAACCACATTCTGAGAATTATTCATGCATGTGAGTTAGGAATTTTTAGGGTATTACAACTTGTTTGACTACTGCTTTAGTTTTGGCACTACCTTTTAGTAAGGATGGTTTTATAGTTTATTGTGATGCTTTGAGAGTGGAACTCGATTGTATTTTAATGCAAAATGGTAAGGTAATATCGCACGCTTCTCGACAGTTGAAAATGCATGAGTTGAATTACCCAATCCATGATTTGAAAATGGCTGCAATAGTATTTGTTTTGAAAATTTGGAGACACTACATATATGGTGAGAAGTGTGAAATCTACACTGATCATAAAAGCCTAAAGTATATTTTTCAGCAGAAAGATTTGAACCTTAAGCAAAGAAGATGGATGGAGTTGCTTAAGAATTATGATTGTGAGATTTTGTATCATCTGGGTAAGGCTAATGTCGTAGCAGATGCCTTAAGTCGGAAATCTCAAGAAAGTCTGGCCCATATACAAGTGTATAAGTGGCCATTGATAAAGGAATTGCAAAGTCTATATGATATAGGTGTTCAATTTGAGATGTCCAATTCTAGAGTACATCTAGCACAGTTTCGAGTTAAACCATTATTGGTTGATAAGAACAAGAAAGCTCAAGATAGAGATCCTCGCATGGTTAAGTTGAAAAGCGAAGCAAAATTAGAGAAAGATCTAGGATTCATCATTAGAGATGGTGTACAGAGATATGGTACCTGACTATGTGTTCCTACAATGGATGATCTGAAAGAGCAAGTGATGAGAGAGGCTCATTATTCTAATTACAGTGTACATCTAAGTGCCACCAAGATGTATCATGATGTTAAAGGTTCATATTGGTGGTATGGAATGAAAAGAAATATAGCAGAGTTTGTGGTTAAGTGCTTGACTTGTCAACAAGTTAAATTTGAGCATCAGAAACCACATAGGTTGCTTTAGCAATTACCATTGGCAGAGTGGAAATGAGAGAGGACAACTGTGGATTTTGTGGTAAGGTTGCCAAGTACTTTAAAAGGACATACCTCCATTTAGGTGATTTTGGATAGGTTGACTAAGTCAGCTCACTTTCTGCTAGTGAAGACTACTTAGAGATTGTAAGATACATAGTGTTCCGGTATCAATCATTTTTTATAGAGGTACTCAATTTACTTCCAAATTCTGGCAGAAGTTGTATGAATCATTGGGTACTCAACTGGATTTCAGTATGACTTACCACTTTCAGACCGATGGGTAGTCAAATAGGACCGTCCAAACTCTAGAAGACATGTTGAGGATGTGCATTCTAAAATTTGGAGGGAATTGGGATAAGCACATACAGTTGATTGAATTCACCTACAATAATAGTTATCACTCTATGATCCAGATGACACCATATAAGGCTTTATATGAGAGGCAGTGTGGATCTCCCATTCGTTGGGATGAAATTAGGGAAAAGTTCATCGAAAAACCTGACTTGATCCGATACATATATGAGAAAGTACCTTTGATTCAAGAACGATTGAAAACTGCTTTTAGTCATCATAAGTGTTATGATGACCCTAAAATAAAGGATCTTCACTTTGCCATTAGCGATAAGGTCTTTTTGAAGATATCTCTAATGAAGAGAGTTATGAGATTTGGGAAGAATGATAAGTTATCTCTTAGGTACATTGGACCTTTTGAAATTTTGGATAAGGTTGGAGATGTTTCATATCGTGAAACTTCCACCGAGTTTGAATGGTGTACACCCGGTGTTTCATATATCCATACTTCGTAAGTATATTCTAGATCCTTCATATGTGTTGCAAGCCCAGCCACTGGATATTAATTCATATTTGACCTATAAAGAGGTTCCTATAGCATGATTAATAGAATGGTTAAGAGACTTTAGAATAAGGATATATCGATGGTGAAAGTGTCATTACCCGGTTTTTCGAACCGCGACGGTCCTAGGGTATGGGAGATGCCAATGGCGCCCGGCACCTGTAGAACCCAGTATCACATGCATCATCTATAAACCTCAATATTTTATTCATATTAATCAATTACCAGTCATTCTATTAACCTGTTATGTATTCTATAATCATTCTGCAATTGGCTGTAACATTCACATATCATGTCATAATACCATCAAATAACTCATAATAATATCATAAACATCATATATACAATGTTCATCCCTGGCTAACCCATACAGATTCATGGAGCAACTAGATCATGAACACCAAAATAAATATACAGAATATCAAAAATATACATAATAGACTGTTGCAGATGTCCTGGAATGATAGAAGACAAGGTTCTGCAATCTACTCCTCTCTTGAAATGGGTAAACAATGAAATGGGTGAGTATAGATGATACTCAGTGAATTTACATGCATCACAATGAAATATAAGCTCAGGTAATGGTTTGCACATGACAAGGAATAATGGTATAGTGTAAATCATATAAGTTACAGAATCAGTATCGGTAAATAATAGGAATAGCAATGGTCATATACAATCAGGAAATCAATATGGTAAGACAGATAGAAGGCCATAAACACGTAGACTATGTGTAATCACACAGTCAATCACATACCACATAGGCATAAGACTGATCAGGTCCTATGGCTGGAACCAATAACCTTTCCCAGCTAGGGCATCAATATCAAAGTGCACATTGCCGACAGTATGTACCCACTACCTTGTCGGTAAGGCAGCTCTATCAAGCCACATTTGGGTCAATAGAAAGAGATAACATGTCAATAGATACCATTATGCAATATGGTACCATCACTGTCAATATGATCAATATCAATCAAATCAAGTAATATTTGAATCAATGGCATAGTAAAATATAACATATGAGCAAGGATATAGGTTATGGTAAACAATAATGATATGGAAGAAAAGTTGGTTCGGTGGCTGAAATTGGTAGGTCAATTGGCATGTCAACATCACTGGCGACAATGACATTCAATTGGTAGGCCTATGGCATGCAAACCAATAGGCCAATGGCAAATGAACTAGGCATTTCATCAAACACTTGGTGGGCTACAATGGCAAGCCAATAGGTTAGGTTTGATGGCAAATTTGACTTGCCCAATTCAACAAACACTAA
>CANXYC011115125.1:0-12294 GCA_948193065.1 Aleurites moluccanus | reverse complement strand
TTTAAGAGGATGTTAGATAGGTTTCGGACATTGTGGGGGTAACTATTCTATCCCATTCATCAATTTGGTCAATAAAACCTATGATTTACCTTTCAATTCAATTTTTAGTGTGGGAGCTTAGGGTGGGGAGTTGGGAAAGGTGGGGACCAAGTTCGGTTTAGATCATGTGTGAATTATTTGACTTAATCTTTAATAATTCCTATTTTGATATCTCATTATTATTCCAACTTCACTGTTTATTGTAGGCCCCTTTTGTTATCTTGCCAATCTTTTTTTATTAATTATTTCCCGAGTTTAATATTTAGAATTAAATCATAAGTAAATATTTATTTCTATTTACAAATCTCTTAGTTCTAATTTAAATAGTAATTTATCTTTAACTAAATTAGAAAAATAAATTTAATATAATAAATAAAAATTGATGAGTGATATTATCTTACTATATATATATATATTTCACACCTCTTTAAATCTCCTCAATTCTAATAATTAGATTAGTCTTTATATATATATCAAATTTCAATATTAAAAAATTATTTTAAAATATCTTGTATATAGTATTAAGTAAAAATAAGATAAAATATTTAAAATCTATTATTTTATATACAATTTTTGTACATATATAGTATTATAATATAACACATATACCTTTCAATGCCAATTCATATAATAACATAATAATCAAATAATCAAGTTGAATAATTCTACTATATTGTACTATCAATTTTTTTTTTATTATAAATTTATAGTAAGTAATTTAGAAATTTTAAATTTTAAGATAATAATAAATAAATTTTAAAAAGTATAATATATTTAATTATTTTAATAAAAATAAAATTAATTTGATATTTTATAAATAATTTCTAATTTTTATTGTTACAAGAGTTATATTGATAATAATTAAATTTATTATTATATAAAATATATATACATTAATTATATAAAAAATTTATATATAATTAAGTATTGGTAGAAATTATCTCAATATTTTTAAAATAAAGTTTTTATAGGTTCAATTTCATTTAATAATAAATTTGATATTAATTTTTTTTAATTGTTTGGGTCAGGTTATATATGACTTATTCGGATTAAAAAATAACTTAACACATTTAATTAACTATGACCCTCAAATTTTTCGAATATGATTGGATCATTTCAAATTTTAGTTGGTTTTTTTTTAACTTATTTTTTGATGGATTCATGTGTTTTTAGGTCAAATAAAAAATTGTCATCTCTAATTTTAATAATAAAACTATATCAAATTAACTTTAAAAATAAGTTTATTTTTATCAACAAAAATTTCCACAAAAATACCATACAAATTTTAATTAATTACATCTAAAGCATTAAGATAAATAAAGACTCAAATTTAAAGTATAAATTACAAATTAATAAAAAAGAAAAAGAAAAATTGGTGAGAAAATAAAAAAAAATGATAGAATTAAAAATATATCAAAAATGTAATTTTACTGATAACTGATAACTAAAAAATATAATTATTTAGTAAGTTTTACTGTTTAAATATTAAATAAACATTAACAGTAAAATTTATTTTTAGTTCATTATTATCTATTTTTTTTTTTTTTTAATATGTCATATATAGAGAGAGAGAGCAACAATAATGAACTTATAAATTAAAAAATTATAATTAATTATTTTATTATATAATTATATTTATATTTTTTATGATAGTTTTTACAAATATTATTTGTAGCATTGTAATAATTATTTATGATTATAGTTAAAATATTTTTTATTAATAATAATTTTTAATAAGGATAATATATTTTAAATTGGAGCTTTTTAAATTAGCAGCTATTTCAACTTCCAACAGATTTATCAAACGAGTGAGTTGACTTCCAACAGCTAAATCACATTCTCAATAAATATTGGCATTAAGAATTCGAAACATAATCAATCACAAAAAAAAAAACAAATTCTCTTGCTAATCGTCTAATTATTAGGATTTTCAATTAATGTTTTTAAAGAGAGTTATTGTGGAAAAAAAAAATAAGAAGTAAAAAATTATTAAGCTTTCAATTTATAAAGTATATCCTATTAATTGCTAACAGTTTTTTTTTATCATTTTAAATGCATAAATTACATAAATAATCGCAAAAATTTCTAAAAATGACAAATAAGATGATAATTGTAAAGAAATTAAGTTTCAACTTTTATCTATATATGTTAAATTAGAATTGTATAATGTTGTTCAAATGAGTGTTTTTTTTTTTAATTTTATTATAATTATTTTAAATTTATTGGTTGTCCGCATAAATATATATATATATTTTTTAAGAAAATAAGTTTCATTCATTTATAAGAAAGAGATACATCAAAGGCAACTAAAAAATGCAAAACTCAAATAACCATACAAATTCCTTGTTAATTATAGTAGGAATCATTTTGGCTAAAGCATGAGTAGATTGATTAGCCTGCCTACAAACATAAGAATAATAAAAAGAAGAAATCAGAACGGCATTAGCATGAATGTCTTTGATAAGGTGCCTAAAGTAGGTGATGTCCACACAAATTCAAGAAACATATTGAATAGCTATTAAGCTATCAATTTCTATCAATATATTTGTATATCCCAAATTATCGGCTACCTTCAAACCATATAAAATGGTTTGTGCTTCTGCTATCTCTACCGAACAAGACAAGTCACTTCACTTCAAACCAGCAGCTATATCCAATCCATCATGATTTTTACATATCATACCAAGGCTAATACCAGCATCTCCAAACATGGCAACATTAGTGTTAATTTTAACAATCCCATCTGGAGGCTTTTTCTAAGGAACTCGTACTGGAGCACCAGCTGAAAATGGTGGAAAAGAAATTGAAATCCTTGTATTCATGAAGGAGGATACAGGTAAGAGAGATAACCTACTGTTGCAACATAATTTTGTTTTGAAAATACAACATATTCCTTAAATACCATATTCCCCAGGATAACAAGAACAACTCATGTACTTCCGGAGGTGAATGCTGCATAATATTAGATGTCCAATTTGCACAACTCATTTGATGCATAGAAGAGGACTGCAAACATAAAGGAATGGGTACCCAAAGAAATTCAGACTAAGAACAATCCCTCGAAACATGTTCAACAGTTTCATTGCGCTCACCACACCGTTTATAAATTGCATCTATATTTACACCTTTCTAAACAAACAGGCAGTAGAGATTTGCAAGCTTTCTAAAAAAAATTGCTGCACTTTTGGGATAATTTTTTGCTTCCAAATTCCTTTCCAATTAATAGTTAAAAACTGTGATGTATGATCAGAATTAGATGAATCTACCTCTAACTTAGCTTTAAAAGCTAGGTGATAAGCACTACGCATAATATAGGGTCCATGCTTTGAAAAATGCCACATTAAAATATCATTAGGATAGTGGAAACTTAAAGGAATGGAAATGATTTTTTTAGCCTTAAATGGTAGAAAAACTTGTTCAATAAGTGGAGCATTCCAAACCATTAAATCAGAGTTAACAAGGGCATTAACCTTAGCAATCAAGTTGTAAAATAGCAACTAAGGACCAAACCTTAAAGCCATTTTGATCTGGTAGCCACTTGTCATGTCAAATGTTGATGGAATCTCCAATCCCCACTAACCAATGAGTACCTTGTTCCAACAAGGATCTAGAAGCCAAAATACTTCACCATATAATGCTAGATCTATAACGAAGAGAAGCAGAGAGGAAAGTACCCCTTGGATAATATTGGCATTTGAAAATTTATACAAATAAAGAGGAATCATTATGAACTAAGTACCAACATTACTTCCTTGACATAAAAGAATGAAAATCTTGGAAACCCATGCCACCATATTTCTTAACCAAACATAATTAATGTCAATTACACCAACGGATTCTACGTTCTTTTTTTGTTGCCCCTCCACCCCACAAGAAATTTGACACCATCAACTACAACTTTTTACAAATGTCAATTGATAAGGGAAAACAACTCATAATGTAATTTGGAATAGCATGTGCCACAGCTTTAATAAGTATCTCTTTACTTGCTTGAGACAGTTTTTTCTTTCCAATTCTTTAATTTTTGACCAACTCTATCAACAATCGTAAAAAAAGTAGCCTTTTTTGCTTATCCGATAATTGCTGGAAATCCCAGATACTTAGAGTATGCTTTCACTGTTTAGACTCCAATAGTTTTCTAAATAGATTGCTTAACCTGTGATGCACGGATATAATTTTTTGCTATATTATCAAATTCTTTAAAAATGAAAGTATAATAATTATAAATTGATTATTTTTATGGCAATTATTAAACAATCATTTTTAAAAAAATTAATTTCAAATAAAGATAAATAATAATTTTTATAAAATTATAAATTTCATGATGATATCAATCTCAAATAAAATAACAAATATGAAACCCATGCATATAATAATTTATGGATTTTTATATATATAGACAATTAATATTGTGTGAGTACATTTAACAAAAATAACTATTGAATAACTTTTTATTAATTAGGTTATTAAAATAACATTAATTACATTTAAATTAATTGAGTTCAAATCCTCAATTTTGATGATATGTCAACAGATTATGCAAGTTTTTTTTTTTATACTTTAGGTTTAGATTTATAATATATTGGCTGATACAGCAGGTTGTGCTGTTATAAAATTATATTAAATTATTATTTTTATTTTATAATAATTTTCACTTATTTACTTTAAATTATTATCTTAAATAAAATTACATATGTATATATACACATACTTTTTAAATATTATACAATAAAATAAATTTTGAAATAGCAATAAAAAATAAAAACAAATTTATTTTTTATTTATTGGATATAATTGTCTCATTTCTTTTTTTTTTTTCTCACGTATATGAGTGTGTATAAGTATATGTGTTTGTGTATTTTGTAAAAATTATTTATTTATTATTAATTTATAATTTATTATTCTAAATTATATATATATATAGGCAAACCAATAAATTAGCCCTTTAAGTACACCTTTTATAAATAGATTAAATCTGACTTTAATCTTTGACCTTCTTTAAAACGTGCACCACATGCCATGGAAGAGAATTCAAAGATATATATGCATGGACAAGGAGTTTAGGTGTGTGCTATAGTTGTTTGAGAAAAAATTAAGTAAATTTTAATTGAGTTTTAAATAGCCATTTTTAAATTAGTTATAGCAATTATTATTTTTATTAACCGGTTAACCTGTTTTCCTTCTTAAAATCTTTGTTCCTTTTCTATTTTATTTCTTCACAGTTATCTTTTTGTCGCAAAATCTCTTCATCGCTTGATTTTTCTCTCTCGTATCAGCTGATTTCTGCAGCTAGGTAAGTCTTATTTTTTTTTTTTAAATCTTTCTTTCCTCTTATCTTTCTCATTATTTTGGTATTTTTGTTTTTTCTTTTGCGGCTTTTCTTTCCAATTTTTCTTTCCTGAAGCAAATTTTCATTTTTTTCTTCTCACTATTTCAAGTATCTTCTAATCTTGGCTTTGTCAGAAACCGTTGCCGTCAGTGATTGTGATTTTACTAACAGAAGGTTTATCTTGTTTTAATTTCTTTTTTTTCCTAGTTATGATTTGTAGTTTATGATTTTGGTTTTGTTGTTTAAGTTAACTGCCTCATTATTATTCTCTTTTATTTTCTTCCTCACAAAGAAATTTTACTCTTCTTTTATAATTTTATTGAATTTTCTATCAAAACCTTGGTTGGTGAACAAAAGTGAATTTGATTAGTTTATGGTATGTTAATTAATTATTTATCCTTTTTTTTTATCTGTTAAATTTAAAAATTATATTTTTTTATCAAAAATTGTGAATTTAGTATATTGATTCAAATTCATTATATGAGATGCGAATTGAATTGGATTGGAAGTGAATTGATTTAGGGTTTAGGGATTTAAATAGATTTTGGTTTTGTTGTTTGGAGTTGGAGATGAATACTGATTTAATATGCTAATTTGACTGGCAAATATTCAAATTGATATGCAGTAAAATGGTGGATAGTTTAGCATATAGGCATTAAACTCTTTTAATTGACACAAAATTGCACTTTGTTCTCCAATAAGAATAATGTTACGAATTTATTAGCCTGATTAAGTGGTCTGTTAAAAAGGAAAAAAATGAAGAAGGAAAAAGAAGAAAAATTATAAGAAATTTCAGAATTATATTATAGTTTCAGACAAACTTATATTGTTGCATTAAAATTATTGAAATTTTTCCACTTTTGACCCAGCTTATTAAGATTATAGGGTTATTGGCAGGCACAAAATGTCTATATGCAATGATTTTGTTCATGCTGTTTCATGTCTTCGGATGATTGTTACTTGTATGTGTATGCTTTTTGACATGTCTCTATCTATCTCTTACTCCCTTCCTCCCTTTCTATCCCTCTCTCTCACACTTGCATGCATACACACATTCATGTTGGAAGATAATATAATCATCCAATTCCCCTTTTAGCATTGCATGCCTACTCTGCACTTTGTATACATTACATGGTCAAATTTTATAGTTGCTGTAATATCTGCCATTTTTGTTATATTTTAATTATTGTGTAATTGATGAATTTAAATTAATTAAGGATGAGAATATTTGAGGAATTCAGAAATTTCTGGATTTTTGTTATATTTTAATTATTGTGTAATTGATGAATTTAAATTAATTAAGGATGAGAATATTTGAGGAATCCATAAATTTCTGGGTTGCAGGATTTTATAAGGATGAATGCTTGATCTTAAAGAAATAATTTAGTAAAGTGTAAAACATAAAAGTTGTGGATTTATGTTTCATCTTCAATTCTGTAAAATGGTTTGATAAATTCTGTATGTGTAAGGAGTTATGTCTCCTTGAGCAGGACTTGTCTGGTTTAGTATTTCTGCAGGAAGTCTGTGTCTGTTTAAAATTTCTGGGAATGACTGAGGCAGTTTAAGCCAAAGGTGTAAGCATGAGAAATATTCCTTTATGTGTTATGGTACTGGCTGTAAAATTTTAGGAATTTTGGATAAGTATAATTCAGTGGAGAGTGAATTTTCTCAGGGCTGGTCGGATGGATTATAGGGCAGTAAGTCTAGGTGATTTTAGAAAGTCACCACGGTCAATGTAGTTGCCTTTATGATTTGAATTTTGGATATGTTGAGCCCTGCATATCTATTTTAAGTGGCAAAAGGAATTAGTAAGTTTGGATGATTGTAATTCATTTACGAGCTGGTTAAGTATAAGTTGCCGAGAAAGAGTTTTAGCTCAGCAGGATCTGGTTATGGCGAGCCGGCAAAATGCGAGGTGGCATTTTGCAAGCCGGCAATGCGAGTTAGCGAAGTGGCAAAGTGAGGTTGTCGAGGTAGCAATTGGCGAAGAGACATATATGAGGCTGCATATGCGAAGAAGGATTTGGCAAAGAGGAAATAGGCAAGGTGGCATTATGTGAAGAGGTAATGTGCGAAGTGGCAGTTCGCGAGCAGAGTTTGGCGAAGAGGGAGATAGGCGAAGTGAGTTGGCGAAGAGGTGAAGAAGCATTGCTGAGCTGGCATATGCGAGGAAGAGTTCGCGAAGAGAGTTTGGCGAGGTAGCATATGTGAGGTGACATATGCGAGCTGGGTTAGTGAAGTAGCTTTTGCAAAGTGGCATTGCCAGATCAGTTTAGCGAGCTAGGAAGTGCGAGCTGGAATGGCGAGCTGTCTTATGTGAGGTAGCATTGCCGAGGCGAGATGGGGAGCGGAATTTTTAGGCAGTGGCCTATTTAACCCAGTAGCCAGTAGCGTTTTCTTCACTATTTTTCTTTCTTCTTTCTTCGTTCTTCTTCAGTTTTTCTCAGAGAAGTTCCATTTCTTGTCTAAGGCATTAATATTCAAAATTAATGCATTAGATCTCTAGATTAGAATATTTCAAGGCAGAAATTGTCAGATTCAAGCAGATTATTCCAGGAATATCAGTGTTGGAGAAATAAGGTAAATTTCTTCAAATTTCATATTCTTTTAGATTAATTAAATCTGGCAATTAGAATAATTAATTATGGGTGTATAGAAATTTATTGCTAAGGTTATACATTGTAATTAATGTTGGAGAAATCTGAATTAATGGATTGTCATGAATAGTAATATAAACAGTAAATTCGAATTTAATGCAGATTTTTCTTTAAGAGATGAATTAAATTGATGTTGGGAATTAAGAATAGAAACTCTAAGATGGTTAAATATTAAGAAATCATGTCGAATAGTATTAATTTAAGAAAACCCTAATTTTGCATATTTGGGAAAATTTCTTAGGAGAAAGAAATCAAGGAAATTGAGGAGAATTGTGTAAGCCAAATTGCTGAAAGGAATTCAAAGATAAAATTGTGTAAGAGGTAACTATGAACATTGCAATTGTCATTGCTTCTTTGAGATAATATGACCGAGTATTCTAAATGTTAACCTATATAATTTTTGTATGCTTGACATGATATTACCGGACTATTAATTGAAAATCCTATGATATCCTAAAACTGAGATTTACCATTTGTTCATGAAATTACCATGTATATGTAATTATATATATGTTATAAGTGGCTTGGTCAATTTTCTTGGATCAAGTTCACATGATTCCCATTTGCTTATTACTTGTTAAAAATTGATTGAAATTATAATATATGTTGATGGTCTTGTGACCACTATATTTTTTGTGAGATGAAACCATATGACCCTATGGATAGAACGCTCTTCCCAATGAAAGTAAATTCATTGGTCCATCGTGCACTTTGGAAACCTAGCTGGTAGGGTTACTATACCAGTGTTCCACCTAGAGGGGACCACGAGCTCTAAGCGTATGCCTGGCCAAGCATACGTTTGTGATAAGGTAGCAAGGCCTACTGATGCGCTCTGTTGTGATAGATAGCATGGCTATTGATGCACTCTGTAGTTCTACCATGATATTTGATAGTGTTATTCGATTGTGAGCACTTCTGTTTCTTGTAAGCCTAACCACTTCTGATTCTACCCATGTTCTTGAATTTGATATTTCTTTCAAATTATGTATATATATACTTTTTTAGGTATTTCTTTCTTACTGCATGTTCATATCTTACTGAGTTGTAAGCTCACTCCTCTTCTGTGGATTTCATGTGATAGTGTAGCTCGTGAGGGAGCTAGTAGAAAGGATTAAGTTTCTTGACTCATTCTTCCAAGAAGCCTTCATTGTAATTATTTTGGAATATGATTATGTATATTCATCATATGGTATTATGACACAATATGTATTGGGAGTATACTCTAGAGCTCCGTTGTTGGTTATTGGGATGATAATATTTTGATGTATGATTTATTGGGTCACTCTTGTTCCTTAGTGATGTGGGATGCATCTTTTGATCAGTAAGGAACAAGAGAAAATTTATGAAATGATATAAAAAGAAAGATATGAATTATGTTTACATTGATCATAGAAATGATTATTGTATGATATTTATATTTAATATGAATGTATAATATAAATGAGATCCAGAATATGGGAGTTCTACGGGTTTATGGTAGTTTTAAACCTACCCTTGCCCTAAGACCGTCGCACCACTGGAGTTGGGGTGTGACAGTTGCCTTTTTATGGAATATGGTCTTATTTGGATAGATCCGGTGATTCTTCCACCATAATCATCTTTTATCAAATACTAGGGGATATCTTCCACCCAAAAATTTATCTTCTTGATATATTAATTAGTTTATCTCCATTTGAAGAGGAGTCAATTTTTTATATTGCTTAAAATATCAAGATGATTTAATTATTATGGTAGCTGAGCTTATCATCATTTTGCTACTACGTGAACTGATTACTTTGGAGCATGGTCATTTTTAATTTGAATGGAACTATCTATTGAATTTTCATTGTTTCCCTTTTTTTTTCATTAGATCATCTCTATAGATATGACATCTTCAATTTCTTGATATAGATATATTAACTAATGAACTTCATCTTGATTTTATGATTTTAGAATCTTGTCAAATTCAGGCACACAAATTTATATCTTACTAAAAAATTTTCTGACCATTTTATAAAGGATCCATCAGATAAAAGGAGAATCATTTATGATGATAAGTTAAAAGAACTATTTGACGTTGACTCATTCAATGGCTCCACAGTCTCAAAGCTTATGACCACTCATTTCATTAAGATTGAATATGAGTTGCTTGCATGTAAAGTGTAAGCCCTTTGCAGGCACCAATTTTGCTTTAATTAGTATTTTCAATATGCACTGGTTATATGCTTCTTGTTCATGAAATGGAAATAGTTCTTCGGAAAATCTTTTCTTTTTTCCATTACTTACAGTTTCCTATGTTTTCTCTCCTCGCCACTCCACCTCCATCCACACTCATGCTGATTTTGTGCTGGAGGTTTTTCTTTCAACTTCTTTTTAATTGAATTTAGACTTATATATGGGTAGTCTAAGGGATCTTGATCAACTAATATGGGAAATCTTTTAGAATTTCCAGGCCTTGTAACTCTCAAGATAAATTTGCCACTGGATAAAGCTATATTACCATGCATTCTCTTATCACAAGGAACTAGGGACCTCAAGCTCAAGAAAGTTTTCATACCCAGTTTGATTCTTGGTTGTATAATTATTTTTCTACCGTGAATCATGACCCCATGTCCTTTGTGTTGTCCAATTGTGGGCTTTAACCAATAGTTAGAATATATGGTAGCTGTAATACCTGTGTTTTAAATTTTTATTTATTTTTTTTTATTATTAATTATTGATGTTGTTGTGATCATTTTATCTTAGAATTGTGTTTTGATGAGATTTTGTGAAATTAGTGCTGTGACTTCATGGAATATGTGAATAAGTGTGAATATAGAAGTTTTAGATTTATATTTTATTAATTTATTTTACCTTGAGTCTATTTTGACAGTAATCTATTTGTTAGTTGTGACTTTGTAATTAGAGGAATTATGCTTCCTCGATCAAAACAAGTATGCCTTGTTATGTGTTACTTTAAGTCTGAATATATTATTTATTTTAGAATGATAGTGGCTGAGCGAGTCAAGTATTAGCATGGGAAGTGATTTCTGTATGTGTTTTATAGTCAGTTGTAGAATTGAGGAATTGGGAATTGTAGCGTGTTTGCGAGATGGTCTAGTGCGAGTTGGCAAGGAGGTTTCCCAGCTCGGTAGAACAGATAGAGGCCTTTGTCGAAGTGGCATTTGGCGAAGAGGAATTGGTGAGGAGGCCTTTGCTGAAGTGGCATTTGGCGAAGAGGATTTGGCGAGGAGGCCTTTGCCGAAGTGGCATTTGGCGAAGAGGATTAAGCGAAGAGGATTTGGCGAGGAGGCCTTTGCCGAAGTGGCATTTGGTGAAGAGGATTAAGCGAAGAGGATTTGGCGAGGAGGCCTTTGCCGAAGTGGCAATTGGCGAAGAGGATTAGGCGAAGAGGATGCGAGGTGGCATTTAGCGAAGCGAATGCGAGGTAGCATTTAGCGAAGTAGAATTCAGCGAAGTGGCCTGTAATATCTGCCATTTTTGAAGTGTATTTATTGATTTTTGTATGTTTAGAGAATTTTAAATTCTAAATGAGAATGTTGAGAATTTCAGAAAACTTTTATTTTGGATACAGCAGAATTCAGTATTGATCATTTCATATTCTTAAAGACATAATTTGGTAAAATATAAAACATGAAAGTTGTTAATTTATATCTTAGCTATAATTCTATAAAATGGTTTGGCAAAATTTTGTGTATGTGTTGAGTTGTGTCTATTTGAGTAAGGTTGGTATGGTTGAGAGTTTCTACAGGGATGCACTGTCTGTTTAGAATTACTGGGAATGACTGAGGTAGAATTAACTGAAGTGGTGAACATGAAAAATGTTCCTTTGTATGTTGAGATGATGTCTGTAAAATTTCAGAATTTTTGGATAAGTATATCTCAGTGGAGAGTGACTTATATCAGGGGTTGTAACACCTCAGCCTAGTTTTAACCTATCCTTAATTGAGATCTTCGGGGGGAGAATTTTATTTTCTTTATATTATGATGTTAATATGTATTTATGCATGGAATTAATATTTATGCATGTTATTTGAATTAGTTCTAGGCATAGAAATGGTTTAGAGGCTGCTAGGACTTAATCAGCAAATTTTGAGTTTTTGGTGAACTGGGGGCAAAATGGTCATTTTTTGCCCATCGAAATTTTATGGATTTAATGTCATATTTAAAGAGAGGAAATAATTTAAAGACTTGAAAATGGCATTATTTTAATTATTTGAGAATTAGTTTAAGAAATAATCCCGGTCGAAAAATCGGTATCGGCACGTTACGCGATTTCGGTGTTTCGGT
>CANXYC011115115.1:0-17367 GCA_948193065.1 Aleurites moluccanus | reverse complement strand
TTGTCTTGCTTAAGCTATTTTAAGCTTATTTGTGTATGCATGCCATATAGTTTATTTTAATGGGTTCTTCGTGGTATTGGTAGCAATAGCATCACCCGTACCCTAGGACCGTCATGGCTCCTAAGTTGGGCTGTGACACTTGGCACATATGATAGATGTTCGGAAGGCTCCAACAGGAATTGATCAGATCTCTGTTGTAAGAGAGTTTCCAAATATTTTCCCTGAAAATTTGCTAGGGTACCCCCGGAAAGGGAAATTGAGTTTGAAATTGAGGTGTATCTTGACACGGACCTTATATCCATTTCTCCTTACAGAATGGCACCTATATAATTGAAGGAGTTAAAGGTGCAATTGCAGGAATTACTGGATAAAGGGTTTATCAGACCAAGCAGTTCTCCTTGGGGTGCTCCAGTATTATTTGTTAAGAAAAAGGATAGTTCATTAAGAATGTGCATTGATTATAGATAGCTGAATAAAGTGACTATTAAGAATAAGTATCATATACCGCGGATTGATGATTTATTTGATCAGCTGCAAGGTGCCAGTCACTTTTCTAAAATTGATTTGAGATCTGGGTATCATCAGCTGCAGATTAAAAAGGAAGATGTACCCAATAAAGTTTTTAGAACCCTGTATGGACACTACGAATTTTTGGTGCTGCCTTTCGAGTTAATTAATACTCCTACGGTGTTTATGGATTTGATAAATCAGGTCTTCAAGCCTTATTTGGATAAGTTTGTCGTAGTGTTTATTGATGACATACCTATCTATTCTAAGAGTGAAGCAGAACATACAAAGTATCTGGGAATAGTATTACAAACACTGCGAAAACATAAGTTGTATGCCAAATTGTCAAAATGTCAATTTTGGCTAACTGAAGTATGTTTTATGGGCCATGTTGTTAGCAAGGAGGGTATTAAATGTAGATCCTCAGAAGGTAGAAGTTGTTGTCAATTGGCCCCGGCCTACTAATGTTATTAAGATATGTTGTTTTCTTGGTATGGCTGGTTATTATATGCGATTTGTGAAGGATTTCTCGAAGATAGCAACTCCACATACCAGATTAACTAGGAAACATGAGAAGTTCCAGTGGACAGATGAATGTAAAAAGAGTTTTTAGACATTGAAGTTATGTCTCACAATTGCTCTAGTGTTAGCTTTGCCAACAGAGACTAATAAATTCACAGTGTATTGTGATGCATCCAGAGTCGGATTGGATTATGTTTTTATGCAGAATAAGAAGGTTATTGCTTATGCTTCACGACAATTAAAGAAGCATGAGATGAATTATCCGACACATGATTTGGAAATGGTTGCAGTGATACTCGTACTAAAGATTTGGAGATATTACTTGTATTGAGCAAAATGTGAGATCTATATGGATCATAAAAGCCTACAGTATATTATACAACAGAAGGATTTAAACTTGCGGCAACGAAGATGGGTTGAGCTGCCTAAGGATTATGATTGTGAGATATTATACCATCCAGGTAAAGCCAATCTTGTAGTAGATGCATTGAGCCAGAAGTCAATGGGTAGTGTATCCCATATCACTAATATGAGAAGGCCTTTGATCCGTGAAATGAAAGAACTGATCGATATGGGATTTGAACTGGAATTAGGATCCCAGGATCGAAACCAAGCTCTGATAGCCTAATTTCAGGTTAAGCCAACATTGATTGATAACATTAAAGCAGCATAAGATAAGGATCCTTATTTTCTAAAATTAAAAGAACGTATTCAAATTGGCAAGGTTCCTGAGTTTTATAGTAGATGATGGAGTATTAAAATGTGGGAAATAGTTGTGTGTACCCAACGTTGATGGGTTACGAGAATGGATCATGAAAGAAGCTCAATATGCCTACTATAGTGATCATCCTAGAATCACAAAGATATATCATGATCTGAAGAAGTTTTATTGGTGGCCTAATATAAAGAGAGATGTAGCAAAGTTTGTGTCCACTTGCTTAGCCTGTCAGCAAGTTAAGTTTGAGCATCAGAAGCCATCGGGTTTGTTGTAAGAAATAGAACTACCAGAGTGGAAATGGGAGCAAGTCACTATGGATTTTGTAGTTAGTTTACAGAAGAATTCATGAGGATATGATTCAATAAGGGTAATAGTTGATCGACTGACAAAATCTGCTCATTTTCTAGAGGTGAAGACCAATTATACTATAGCACGGTACGCCCAGTTATATGTTGATAAAATTGTATGACTTTATGGAGTGCCACTGGTGATCATTTCAGATAGAGGAACATAGTTTACTTCGAGGTTTTGGTAGAAATTCTAGTAAGCATTGGGTACATGGCTACAATTCACCCTTAGACGGATGGCCAATCATAACATACCATACAGACACTAGAAGACATGCTTTGATTATATGTTTTGGACTTCAAAGGAAATTGGGATTAATATCTACCATTGATTGAGTTCTTCTACAACAACAACTATCATTCATCGATCGAGATGGCTCCATATGAAGCACTTTATGGTAGGAAATGTCAGTCTCTAGTTTGTTAGGTGGAATGAGGAGATAAACATTTGGAAGGCCCTGAATTAATCAATGAGACAATGGAGAAAATGCCTATCATTAAAGAAAGAATAAAGACTGCATTCAGTAGACAAAAGAGTTAAGTTGATCTGGAGAGAAAAGATGTGCAATTTATTAAAGGTGATCATATTTTCCTTTAAGTTTCACCTATGAAGGGTGTGATGAGATTTGGGAAGAAGGGTAAACTATCAACTAGATATGTTGGGCCATTCAAGATCCTAGAGAAGATTGACAATGTTGCATATAGATTAGCACTTCCGCCTAACCTAAGTCACGTACATCCAGTATTCCATGTATCTATGCTTCGGAAGTATGTACATGATCCATCACATGTGTTGGAACTGTAAGACATTAGAATAAATGAAGACTTAACCTATGAGGAAGTACCAGTAAAAATAGTTTATTGTCAAGTTAGACAATTACGCAATAAGAAAATTCCTATGGTTAAGGTACAATGGAGGAATCAATCAATGGAAGAATACATATGGGAGAGTGAATGAGATATGCAAGCGAAGTATCCATCTTTGTTTCATCAGTGAGGTACGTATTAATTTTAAATTCAAGGATAAATTTATTTGAAGGGGAGTAGAATGTAATACCCTGAAATTATGTTGCAGTTACTAGGTGGTTTTCTTAAGTATTGGACCGATAACACCGATGATAATTATTTAGTTTAAGGAATTAGTATAATATTAAATTTAAACTTATTTTTCTCAGATACATGGGTAATGAGAGATTAAGAATAATGATAGTTAATGATATGAAAAAAGCATGAAAAAGTGTTAAGAGTGATGAAAAATTAATAGAGTGACAAAATCGTAAATAAGTGAAACTTTAGGGGCATTTTGGGAAACTACCTGTCTAGGATCCAGATTTTCTCCAAAAACAGTATAATGTTAAATTACAGCTAAAAATAAGCTTATTCACTCCCAGCTTTGAAATTTAAAACTGAATAGAATTGACAGAATTAGTTACAGAAAACTTTCGGGTCAAAAGTATAAATAATGAAAGTTTGGGGGTGGAAAACCTAATTTTCAAAACTTGCCACCTATAAATACCATACTTAGCCATTTTTACCATCAAACTTCTTCTTTTTGTTCTCTTCCATGCTTGGTCGAACCTATCTAGCCTCTTCCATGCTTGGTTGAACCAATCTAGCCTAACTTCATCCAATTTCCATGTAATTTTTGAAGAAAAACCATAGAAAAACTTGATTTTCAACCTAAACTAACCTAGTTCCAATCAATTTTCACCAAAAAAATCAAAGAATTCCAAAATTTCCACACTTAGGAATTTTGGCTTACACTTCCATACAAGGTAACTTGATGTTTTCTTCATCATTTTTAAGCTAATTAGGTGTTTTAAATGTTGAATTAGATGGGTTTATCATTAGATTGCACTAATTTGTTCAAATTGATGGAAATCCCAAATTACAAACCCTAATTAGGTTATTTTTATAACCAAACCCTAGTTCAAACTTCCATAATATATAATTAAGTTAGATTATATTTAATTGTATCCATTGGAAGCTAAATTGGTAATGGTTTTGGTGTAGAATCCAAGGAAGAATAAGATTGTCAATTTTGCTTACTTTGAAGGAAATTGAAGAAACAAGCTTTGTTTTAGCAATTGGAAGGTTTAGGTGAGTTTAATATACATCATATTACATGCCTATAATCATATTTTGTATTATGGAATCCATTTGTGATGAGCCATGTTTTGGCCAAATGCCTTATGCATTGTTCCATTGAAAATTTGTTTTATTTTTCCTTGTTTTCCAAGCCTAATTTGATCCATTTTGTATAGTTATTTGTTGGAATTGATTTGCCTATAATATTTTCCACATTGTGAGCTTGTTGTTTGATATATAGACATTATTGAAATTACATCAAAACCTAACCTAAATGCCTTATGAAAGATGCACGCTAAGTGTTCGACAAAATGCCTCAATGAGTTTTTCATAGGCCTACCAAGCCAATGCCACCGTCCCAATAACATTAGCTAGCCAATTGCGCTAGCATAACTGACGTTGGTTAACACTTTGTTGTTTAACCCATACCTGAATGCCATTCCTAATGTTGTTCTAAAAATATCTTCTATTGCTTATATATGATTGATTATTGATACTGAATGAGTAATATGCAAACCATTTAATTATTGATGAGTACCTTGATCCTTATTTGTTCCTATTGATTAATTTCCTAAAATAATGATTCTATTACCTTATTATATGTTGATTTGATAGAGCTACCTTACTGACGGGGTAGTGAGTGAATATCGTCAGTATTGTGTACAATGAATATCATGGATCCTAGCTGGGAAGGGTTAATTTCCTAGCCATAAGGCTTGGTCTACCTTATGTAATACATGTGATTTAAATGATGATTATATGTGTTAAGGTTTATTATCTATCATCTCTACATGATTTGCATACTTATGACCTGTTAATTTGTTACTGTAATACCCCAAATGGAGCTAATTAGATGACAGCCAATCGGAGTATTGAAAAGAAGTGAATAGACAGAGATAGAAATCAAAGATATGAAAACAGTTATATAAGATAGCATAGAGCATAAGTAAATTTAAGGAAAATAAGTAAATCTGACATAATGAGACAAAATGGTTAATGTTAGACAGTAAGGAAGTAGCAAATCATAGTGATAGAATGATGTGAATTAAAGAATAAACAGGCTAAAAATAGTTACTGAGGGATACAAAGGAAATTCAAAAATAATTGTTACAGAAGAATTTTAAAAGTGATAATTAAAGAATTTTTAAATCTTTTTAAGAAGTTTTACTATAATACCCTATAAATGCATAACAGGTTTTACTGAATAAAGTTCTCAGTATATAGATTAAAATCATCAAAATAACCAATAATAATTTTAGAAAATCAGTTAGAGTGAAAACGAGAAAATTTTTCGGAAATCGTCGGTACCGATATCGCTGTCGAAAAATAGCAGTACAGTCGATGGATAAATTTCTGAATTTGGAATAGGGTAAATGATAATGTATATTCATGTGTGAATACAGTAAAAAAGAAATATGAGAAAAATGTTTAAGAACACTGATAAAGTAAGCGATGGCAAAACTGTAAATAAATGGTACTTTCGGTGAATAGTAGAAATTCGACAGTCTGAATTTCAGAACGGTTCTGAAACTATTCTTATTAATTAGTATTAATAAAAATGTGATGTTTAAATATTCACTTTGAATTTCAATTCCCGACGAAATTGTCGGAATAATTTACCGAGCGAAAAAAGATCAAAAGTAAATTTTAGAAAATTGGAGGACCAAAAGGGTAATTTATCAATTTTATCCTACTATATAAAGGTGACTTAGAAAATTTTTGCTCAAATTCTTCTCCTTTGGCCATAGCTTTCTTCTCTTCTCCCCATTTGATTTTTTTTTCTTGATTTGTGAAAGAAAAGTGTTGGAAATCAAAAACTAAAACCATACAAATATTTAACTACCAAACTAAGCCATGGAAAATCAAGAAAAATTCAAGAATTTCAAGGAGAAAATTTCGGCCATTTGAGGGTTTTTGGGTAAGTTGTTTGTTGGTTGGTTTTTATGATTTAATTAAGTTAATTTGATGATAATAGGATTGGGTAAATGGTTTAATTACATCAATTGATGCATTAAATAATTTTTCCTAATTTTAAAACCCTAAAATGAAGTTGTGTAAATGAATTTTGTGTATATGAATTAGGATGTGTGAATTGGCTATAGAATAAGTTAATTTTAATTGATATTTAATTGATGTTCGTATCGTTGTAGAAAATTCGTTCGGAGAAAATCGCGGATTTTGGCCTAATCCGAAGATTTGAGTCTTCTATGTATTAAATTACTTACCTAAATTAATAAAATGCCATTTGGAATCCAATTGTGGAAAATGTACCTCGGTCGAACCTAATTAGGGCAATTTGCCTAAAGTTTGTGCTTGATTTTTGACTTGTGTTTCCTTGCCTATTTGATTCAATTGTTGAAGATTATTGAGTTGTGGTTGTTGCCTATAAATTTATTTCCATGTGCTTGGTTATTGATAATTAGGGCAATGTCAATATTACACCAAAACCATACTGAAAAATCCGTAGGCCAACCATTTGAATGCCACCATCGCTAGCGACAATGGCAGGCCAATTGTGTCAACTTTTTGGCCCCAAATAACCAAATTATGTTTGTTCCCATTTTTGGTCGTTAGACCTTTGGTCATTATTTTATCGATTATTATTGATGTCTTATTGACTTTATGCTCATTAAATTAATTCTAATAAGTTATTGATACTTGTCTTGCCATTGATTCTATTGATTGATTGATATTGAGCTTGTTGAGATGGAGGATACCATTGTTGCATAAATGGTGTCCATTGATAAGTTTCTTTCTTATGTTGATCTTAATGTGACATGACAAAGCTACCGATCCGACAGGGTAGTGGGAAAATACTATAGGCCTTGTGCACATTGTATTATTGATACCCTAGCTAGGAAGGGTTATAGTCCTGGCCATAAGACTTGATTACTCTTATGTTTACTGATATTGATATATTGGAGACTGTATGTTCACATATAGTCCATAATGATGCTATTGGAGATTGTATGCTTTTATACAATCCATCCCTTTATCTGTCTTTTATTTATTGTACCGAGCCTATGATATTTTTATTGGCCTATTCTGGCACTTTCTGTCACTATTTTCTGTAAATTGTTTATATCGAGCTTTTAATATCATTAAATCTTCTGTTAACCTTATACTTATTGGAGATGCATATAGATTCACTGAGTATCTTATATACTCACTATTTGCTTGTTTACCCATTTCAGGAGAGGAGCAGATTTGCAAAATCCTATCGTCTGTCATCCGAGGATTCCTGCTTGTTGTTATTGATGTATATATATTTTTCATTTTGGTATTTTGATGTTCATAATCTAGCTGCTCCATGGAGTATATATGAGTTAGCTAGGATGTGAACAGTTGTATATATATGATGATGATATTTTATGAGATGTGATGATCATATGATAGGTTATATTAATTGTTACAGCCAATAGCACTAAATGACAGAATGAATTATAGAATGAATAGTAATTAAGTAAAATGGATAATTAATATTATATTGTGGTTTAGAGATTGTGCATGTGATACTGTCTTCTACGGGTATCGATCGCCATTAGCATCTCCCGTGCCTTAGGACCGTCGCGATTTGAAAATGGGTCGTGACAGAGGTGGTATTAGAGCTCTAGATTACAGACACCAGAGTATAGGTTACAGATGAATAGTACCCAAATTATAGAGGAATAGTGACTAAGTACAGAAATGGGTAGAATTAAGTATACCATGGAGTATAGGATTTCTTTTGATATCTTTTGCTGTTATCGTCTGTTATATGTTAATATTCTGCATTTCTATCATATTTTGAGTATGGTTCTATTTTTCTCGATAGATTACAGAGATGTCCGACGATCAGGAAAGAGATACACGAGAGGCAGAGTTTACCTCTAATGAGTCCTTAGTGAGGGAGATTTCAGTATCAGAGAGTTCGTCTAGATTTCGACGGACTTCAGAGGGTATAAATAGGGAGGATGACACTTGGAGAGTGGAGATGATGAGAGGACTGATGGAGTTATGAAGAGAGATGATTGATATGAGACGGGAGCATCAGTAGGTACCTCCACCACTAGCTGTAGTAGTAGTGCCTCCACCTATGGTACCAGAGGCAGTTCCAGTGGCACCGGCTCCTGTGCATCTAGTTGGGGTTCAGAGGGAGCCTGCTGTACAGGGAGGCCATCGAGTGATAGAGGAGGGTGGTGTATCGATGTTTAGCTTTCTGAAGCTAAACTTGCCTGAGTTTAGGGGAGACAAAGGTAGTGACCCTGTGGATTTCTTGGAAGAGGTAGAGAAGGTAGTGAGGAGACTACCATGTTCTGAGTTAAGAGCTGTGGAGCTGGTTGGGCTATTACTGAAGGGGAAGGCATGGACCTGGTTTTCTAGGAGGACGGAGCCTAGGTTGTATAGTGAGCAGCCACCCTCATGGGCTGAGTTTCGACAGGGTCTTATTGACGAGTTTATTACTGAGGGGGTGAAGACCCTTAACCTGATTAGATTTGAACAGTTAGAGTAGGGAGATAGATCAGTAGAGGAGTATGCGGAGGAGTTTATCAGGTTGAGTAGATATGCTACTCATATTGTACTTACAAAGACTGATTTGATCAGTAGGTTTCGGAGGGGTCTTCATGCTGCATTACATAATGCTTTGTTGGCTACAGAGTTTACTTCTTTGACTACAGTGATTGACAAGGCTACACAGATGGAGGAGAAATATAAGACAAAGAGGGCAAAGAGGGACCATAAGAGGAAACGAGGTCCTATATCTCAGATTATGAGGGGGGAGAGCAGCTCTCATCCTAGGCAGGCAGAGCCAGTGCCTAGATTTGAGCAGAGATCATCAGCTAGTAGTCAAAGGAGAAGAGTGTAGAGTAGGGGACTGCCAGTGGTTCAGTCAGCACCTACCTATTCCCAGGGTTCTTTGAGACCAGTTACATAGATACCCAGTATTCCTATCTGTGGGTTTTGTGGTCAGAGACATGGAGGGGAGTGTTGGAGATAGACTGGTACTTGTTTGAGGTGTAGCCAGCAGGGCCATTATGCTAACAGATGTCCATTGAGGGCTGATCAGCAGCCATCTGTTACGGTTTCTCAGCCAGTAGTGCAGAGGAGTCATAACATGGGTAGAGAGGCATCAGGCAGAGGTAGAGGCAATGAGGACAGGCTCTCAATGGTAGTCAGGCTCCAGCTGGTAGGAGTCAGGGCAGAGTGTTTACAATCAACAACTAGGAGGCCCAGAGAGCAAACAACGTGGTTACAGGTACTATCTTGATTCAGAATGAGATTGCAGATGCCTTATTTGATTTGGGTGCTACTCACTCCTTTGTGTCACCACACTTTACACCTAAATTGAATAAGGAAAGGAGATTATTAGATGTGTTACTCCTTTGATGATTGCTACTCCTATGGGTGTTAGTGTTGATGTGGATTATTATTATCCTGACTGCGTGATTGAGATTGATGATAATATCTTGCATGCTGACTTGATTGAGTTGCCTGTATTAGAGTTAGATGTTATCTTGGGTATGGATTGGCTTGCGAGGCACCGAGCAATTATAGACTATTATCGAAAGAAGGTCAGGTTTCAGTGAGTTTCAGGGTGATATTCGGGAGTTTCGGGTTAACCTGATTTCTGCTATCCAGGCTAAGAGGATGATTGGGAAAGGTTGTTCAGCCTATTTGGCACATGTGATAGATGTACATAAGTCTTTTGTACAGTTGGATAATATACCGGTAGTTCAAGAGTTTCCTCATGTATTTCCTGAGGAGTTGCCAAGATTGCCCCCTGATAGGGAGATAGAGTTTAAGATTGAGGTGCATGCAAGCACTGACCCTATATCTATTCTATCATACAGAATGGCTCCAACAGAACTGAAGGAATTGAAGATACAATTACAGGAGCTATTGGATAGAGGGTTTATCAGACCGAGCAGTTCTCCTTGGGGTGCACCAGTACTGTTTGTAAGGAAGAAAAATGGCTCTTTGAGGATGTGTATAGACTACAGGCAGCTGAACAAAGTCACAGTAAAGAACAAGTATCCATTGCCACGGATAGATGACTTGTTTGATTAGCTGTAGGTTGCTAACCATTTTTCGAAGATTGATATGAGGTTTGGGTATCACTAATTGAAGATTAAGAGGGGTGATGTACCTAAGGCTGCTTTCAGGACCCGTTATGGATATTACGAGTTTTTGGTGTTGCCATTCGGGTTGACAAATGCACCGGCTGCTTTCATGGATCTTATGAACAGGGTGTTCAGGTCATATTTGGATAAGTTTTTCATTGTATTCATTAATGACATACTTATATATTCTAGGAGTGAGGAGGAGCATGTGGAGCATCTGAGGATTGTGTTGCAGACAATTCGGGAGCATCGGTTGTATGCTAAGTTATCTAAATGCCAGTTCTGGTTGACCGAAGTGTGTTTTCTTGGGCATGTGATATGCAAGGATGGTATTATGGTAGATCCTCAGAAGATAGAAGCTATTGCTAATTGGCCCCAGCCTACCAGTGTTACAGAGGTTCGCAGTTTTCTGGGTATGGCTAGATACTATAGGAGGTTTGTGAAGGATTTCTCCCGGATTGCAGCTCCATTGACTAGATTGATGCGGAAACAGAAGCGGTATGTATGGACTGATGAGTGTGATCGTAGCTTTCCGACTTTGAAGTATTGCCTCACCAGTGCTCCTGTGTTGGCATTACCAGTAGAGGGGGAAAAATTCACTGTGTATTGTGATGCTTCAAGGATTGGTCTGGGATGTGTACTGATGCAGATTGGTAGGGTAATTGCTTATGCTTCTCGTCAATTAAAGAAGCATGAAGCAAATTATCCGACTTATGATTTAGAGATGGCAGTGGTGATATTTGCCTTGAAGATTTGGAGACATTACTTGTATGGATCGAAATGTGAGATATATACTGATCATAAGAGTCTACAGTATATATTTCAGCAGAAGGATCTGAATCTGAGGCAGCGCAGATGGGTGGAACTACTAAAGGATTATGACTATAAGATCTTTTATCACCCGGGTAAGGCCAATGTAGTAGCAGATGCTCTGAGCAGGTAATCGATGGGCAATCTAGCTCATATTGTGATTGGCAGGAGGCCATTAATCCGAGAGATGAGTGAGTTGGCAGATTTAGGAGTGGAGTTGGAGTTAGGATCCCAGGATCGGAACCAGGCTCTGATAGCCCAATTTCGGGTAAAGTCTCTATTGCTTGATGATATATAAGTGGCTCAAGACAGGGATCCTTATCTACTGAAGCTCAAGGAAGAGGTACAGAGTGGGAAGATGATAGAGTTTATAGTAAATGATGGGTAACTAAAGTGTGGGAAGTGCATATGTGTACCGGATTTTGATGGGCTACGGGATCAAATTATGAGAGAGGCTCACTATTCAGCATATAGTGTACATCCAGGGATTACCAAGATGTACCATGATCTGAGAGATGTGTATTGGTGGCCTGGTATAAAGAGAGATGTGGCTCAGTTTGTGTCTAAATGCTTAGCCTGTCAGCAGGTTAAATTTGAGTATCAGAAGCCATCAGGGTTGCTTCAAGAGATAGAGTTGCCAAAGTGGAAATGGGAGCAGGTGACTATGAATTTGTAGTTGGTCTACCAAGGACTTCGAGAGGTTATGATTCCATATGGATGATTATAGACTGTCTAATTTCTGGAGGTTAAGACCAGCTACACGGTAGCTTAGTATACACAATTGTTTGTGGACAAGATTGTGCGACTTCATGGAGTTCCATTGATGATTATCTTAGACAAGGGTACACAGTTCACCTCTCGATTTTGACAGAAGTTTCAGAAGGCTATGGGTACCCAGTTACGATTTAGTACTGCCTTCCATCCGCAGACTGATGGGCAGTCGGAGAGGAAAATCTAGACTTTGGAGGATATGCTTAGATTGTGTGTTCTGGATTTTAAAGGTAACTGGGATTATTATCTGCCATTGATAGAGTTTTCTTATAACAACAGTTTTCACTCTTCTATTGATATGGCTCCATTTGAAGCACTATATGGTAGAAAATATAGATCTTCAGTGTATTGGGTGGAGCCAGGGGAGAAGCAACTAGAGGGGCCAGAGTTGATCAGGAAGACTATGGAAAAGGTACCTATAATCAGAGTTTGGATGAGGACTGCCTTCAGTAGGCAGAAGAGTTATGCTGATCCGAAGAGAAAGGATGTACATTTTGTAGTTGGTGATTATGTCTTCTTTAAGGTCTCACCGATGCGGGGTGTTATGAGATTTGGGAAGAGGGGTAAGCTATCACCATAGTTTATAGGCCCGTTTGAGATTCTTGAGAAGATTGGTAATGTGACCTATAGACTGGCTCTTCCACCTAGTATGAGCCACGTACATCCGGTTTTCTATATCTCGATGCTATGAAAGTATGTATATGATCCATCTCACGTATTGGAGGTTCAGGATGTGGATCTCAGTGAGGACTTGTCATATGAGGAGCTTCCAGTGGAGATCATTGATCGACAGGTCAAGCAGTTACGGAATAAGGAGATCCCGATGGTTAAAGTGCTTTGGAGGAACCAATCCATGGAAGAGTGCACTTGGGAGAGTGAGCAGGAGATGAGAAGCAGATATTCATTCCTGTTCCAGCAGTGAGGTATGTATCTATTTAAATTCGAGGACGAATTTAATTGTAGAAAGAAAAATATAATACCCTAAAAATGCATAACAGATTTTAGTGAATAAAGTTATCAGTATATAGATTAAAATCATCGAAATGACCAATAATAATTTTAAAAAATCAGTTAGAGCGAAAATGACAAAATTTTTTGGAAATCGTCAGTACCGATATCGTTGCCGAAAAATAGCAGTACGGTCGATGGATGAATTTCTGAATTTGGATTGAGGGTAAATGATAATGTATATTCATGTGTGAATACAGTAAAAAGAAATATGAGAAAAATGTTTAAGAACACTGATAAAGTAAGTGATGGCAAAATCGTAAATAAAGAGTACTTTCAATGAATAGTAGAAATTCGACAGTCTGAGTTTCAGAACGGTTTTGAAACTATTTTTATTAATTAGTATTAATAAAAATATGATGTTTAAACATTCACTTTGAATTCCAATTCCTGACGAAATTATCGGAATAATTTACCGAGCGAAAAATGACCAAAAGTAAATTTTAGAAAATTGGAGGACCAAAAGGGTAATTTATCAATTTTGTCCTACTATATAAAGGTGACTTAGAAAATTTTTGCTCAAATTCTTCTCCTTTGTCCGTAGCTTTCTTCTCTTCTCCCCATTTGATTTTTTTTCTTGATTTGTGAAAGAAAAGTGTTGGAAATCAATAACTAAAACCATACAAATATTTAACTACCAAATTAAGCTATGAAAAATCAAGAAAAATTCAAGAATTTCAAGGAGAAAATTTCGGCCATTTGAGGATTTTTAAGTAAGTTATTTGTTTGTTGGTTTTTATGGTTTAATTAGGTTACTTTGATGATAATAGGATTGGGTAAATGGTTTAATTGCATCAATTGATGCATTAAATAATTTTCCTAATTTTGAAACCCTAAAATAAAGTTGTGTAATTGGATTTTGTATATATGAATTACGATGTGTGAATTGGCTATAGAATAAGTTAATTGGGTATTAATTGATATTTAATTGATGTTCGTATCGTTGTAGAAAATTCGTTAGGAGAAAATCGTCGATTTTGGCCTAATCCGAAGATTTGAGGAATTGGGTAGCCAATCTTTTGTGCTTGGTAATTTGGAGTGTTAGGTGAGTCTTCTCTGCATCAAATTACTTGCCTAAATTGATAAAATGCTATTTGAAATCCAATTGTGGAAAATGTATCTTGGCTGAGCCTAATTAGGGCAATTTGCCTAAAGTTTGTGCTTGATATTTGACTTGTGTTTCCTTGCCTATTTGATTCAATTGTTGAAGATTATTGAGTTGTGGTTGTTTCCTATAAATTGCTTTCCATGTGCTTGTTTATTGATAATTAGGGCAATGTTAATATTGCACCAAAATCATGCTGAAAAATCCGTAGGCCAAACATTTGAATGCCACCGTCGCCAGGAACAATGGCATGCCAATTGCGTCAACTTTTTTGCCGCAAATTACCAAATTATGTTTATTCCCATTTTTGGTCGTTAGACCTTTGGTCATTATTTTATCGATTATTATTGATGTCTTATTGACTTTTATGCTCATTAAATTGATTTTAATGAGTTATTGATACTTTTCTTACCATTGATTCTATTGATTTTATTGATTGATTGATATTAAGCTTGTTGAGATGGAGGATACCATTGTTGCATAAATGGTATCCATTAATAAGTTTCTTTCTTATGTTGATCATAATATGACATGACAGAGCTACCGATCCGATAGGGTAGTGAAAAATATTATCGGCCTTATGTACATTGTATTATTGGTACCTTAGCTAGGAAGGGTTATAGTCTTGGCCATAAGACCTGATCAGTCTTATGTTTACTGATATTGATATACTGGAGACTGTATGTTCACATATAGTCCATATTGATGCTACTGGAGATTGTATGCTTTCATACAATCCATCTCTTTATCTGTCTTTTCTTTATTGTAACGAGCCTGTTATATTTTTATTGGCCTATTCTGGCACTTTCTGTCACTATTTTCTGTAAATTGTTTATATCGAGCTTTTAATATTATTAAATCTTCTGTTAACCTTATACTTATTGGCGATGCATATAGATTCACTGAGTATCTTATATACTCACTCTTTGCTTGTTTACCCATTTCAGGAGAGGAGTAGATTTGCAGAATCCTATCGTCTGTCATCCGAGGATTCCTGCTTGCTGTCATTGATGTATATTGTAATACCCTAGAATATTATAACTATCATGAATGAATTTATTCTCAATATGTGGTCATTTAGTCTTGAAATGGTGGGAAATAATTTTAGAGACACAGTTAGAAAGCAAACTTGAAACTTTTCCGGAAAGTGGCGGTGTCGGGAACACTGCCGAGAAATTAGCAGTCCGGTCAACAGAAGAATTTCTGAAGTATATCTGGGGGTAAAAGATGACCATAATTTATGTCTAATTTTGGTAAAAAGAAAGAAGTGAAAATCATTTAGGAACACTGAAAAAGTAAGTAATGGCATTTTTGTAAATAAAGGAAATTCAAGGTGAATAGTGGAAAGTGGTCAGTCAGAGTTACAGAATGACTTCAGAACTATTTTTATAAATAAGGATAAATTAAAATAAGCCTATTAGCTTCCCACTCTGATATCTAAATCCTGACAGAATTGTCAGAATAAATTACAGAAAATTTAAGGACCAAAGAGTAAAGAATGAAACTTGGGGGATTAAGTTATAATTGTGCAAGTTAGATTTTTCTTATATTGCCTTAGCCAATTTTCGGATCACCATTTCCTTTCTTCCTTTCAAGCTTGGCCGAACCATCTTTTGATTTTCTTCTCTCAATTTCTTCTTCATTTCTTCATCAAATCTATAAAAATTTGATAGAAACATTAAGCTCTCACCTAGCTTCATCCATTTCCATCACCAATTTGTATATTGGAGCTAAGAATTTGGAGGAAAATTCAAGGGAACCATTCGGCCACTTTGGTACTTAGAGGTAAGAATGTTGTTTTGTTTGGTTTGATTGATGATTTAGAGTTTATATAGGTTCAATTGAATGGGTTTATGGTTATTTTGCTCTAACTTATCCAAATTTGATGAAATCCCCAAATTGGTTGCTTAAATTAAAGTTGTAAGAATTGATATATTGAATTAGTGTTAGGAATTGTTAATTGATGTTAGAATTAGCTAATTGGATATGAATGGATAAGTAATTGATGGATTAATTGATGTAGAATTGGAGATTGAATCAACTTGATTTTCAAAGTAAGCATTTTTGGACAATTTGGTGGAATTGGTGGAATTGGAGTGTGCATTGGCTAATTGGAGGCTTAGATGAGTTTACATTGCATCAATTATCATGTCTAAATGATTGAAATGTTGTTTGGAAACTATTTATGAAATTCACTTTGTGGCCGAACCCTTTTGCCCTAAATATGCCTATGAATTTGCTTGATTTCCTTTGATATTTCCTAGCCAATTTGATTCATTTTAACCTTGTTTAATTGTGTTTCTTTGATACCTATACTTTGTATTGCAATGTGGTTTGTTGTTGATTTGATTGGGCAGGTCAATTTTGCACCAAAACCTAACCTATTGGCTTGCCATTGTATGCCCACCAAGTGTTCTATGAAATGCCTAGTTCATTTGCCATTGGCCTATTGGTTTACATGCCATAAGCCTACCAATTGAATGCCATTGTCGCCAGTGACATTGACATGCCAATTGACCCACCATTTTTTGCCACCGAACCAACTTTTGTTTCATGCCTTTCCTTATTGCTAAACTTACTATTATTGATTGTATATTGTATATGGCCTTGCCATTAAGTATATTGAATACTGTACTGATTAATACCGAACCGATTGTTATTGTATTGACTGATATCCGGATGCCATTGTTGCTTATGGTATCCCTCGTTGTTGACCCTGATATGGTTTGGCAGAGCTACCGATCCGACAGGGTAGTAGAGAAATACTGTCGGCGATATGCACATTGTATTACTGATACCCTAGCTAGGAGGGGTTATGGTCCTGGCCATAGGGCCTAATCAGCCTTATGCTCATTGATACTGGAGACCTACATGGTCCTTATTGACTGACTGGAGATTGTATGATTTCTTTTCATACAATCCATCTCATTATCTGTCTTTCCATATGTAACCGAGCCTATATGATTTTTCTTTGGCTTTACCATACCCTGATATTTATACTGTATTATGTTATTTCATTGATTGATCCCATTGCTTATTTGATGTCTATTATTTATTATGATGCATGTAAATTCACTGAGTATCATCTATACTCACCCATTTCATTGTTTACCCATTTCAGGAGAGGAGTATATTGCAGATTCCTATCTTCTGTCATCCCGGGATATCTGCCACAGTCTATTATGTATATTTCTGGATTTTTGTATTACATTATTTTGGTGTTCATTATCTAGCTGTTCCATGGATATATACGGGTTAGCTAGGAGATGAACATTGTATATATATGATATTTGATGATAATTATTGAGTATATGATGATGCATGTTATTTGATATATGATTGTGATAGCCAATTGCAGAATGATTACAGGATGCATGACAGGATAACAAA
>CANXYC011115071.1:0-11549 GCA_948193065.1 Aleurites moluccanus | reverse complement strand
ATGGTACTGTAAATAGTCTGTGGCATGTAGATAATCTTAAGTTTGCATATATATATATATTGTTGATTATAATTAATGTTTGAGTTATTATATATGATTGAAATGTATGTTATTTAAATATATTGATTTTGGAGATAGATGATGACATTGAAATTGATTGGAGATCCAGAGGGATCATAATGTTTGAGATGAGAATGAATATTATAGAAGTGCTATTTGTGTGTTTTGATTTCTTAGACATAGTCCAATTTTAGAGGAGATGCTGTTGAATTTTCTTCAGCATTTTATAGTTATTTTGAATGATATTTGTTTGATGCATGACATCTAGATAGTTTATTGGGTTCTACGTGGTACTGGTCACCTATGCATCACTCGTACCCTAGGACCGTCATGACTTCCATGATAGGTCGTGACAATATGTGTGCGCGACATTTATGGACAAATATGAGAGAATTATTTGAAGGAATAACATATAAGGACCTTCTGTGGAAACGTGCTAGAGTAAGCTATATGAGTTGGCTTGAAGATTGTCTGAATAAGGTAGAGGAAAAGTTTATAGTATGCAGAGAATGGCTTAGGGCAAGGTCTTGTAAGAATTGGAGCAAAGCTTGCTTCAAAGCATAAACTAAATGTGATATCCTGTTGAATAAGATGTGTGAATGTTTCAACATATATATTTTATAAGCAAGAACAAGGCCCATTATAACTACGCTTAAGATCATAAGGAACCAAATTATGAGGAGGATTTCCAAAAAGAAAAAAGAAATATAGAAAATACAACAAAATGGAAAAATATAGTGTCCTAAAATCCAAAATAAATTAGAGAAAATCAAGGAGCTGTTAGTTGATTTTTTTCAACATCTGTTGGTTTAAGTAGAGTCCAAGTTCATAGAAAAGGCCATCAATTTGTAGTTGACTTAGATGCAATAACCTGCACTTGTAGAAGATGGGACTTAATAAAGCTCCTATGCCCATGCCATTGTAGTGATCTATGGATAAAATGAAGAACTTGAGCAGTATTTATGTTCATTATACCATGTCGCAACAGGCTTGAGAGTATACAGCCACACCATTAAGCCATCTAGTAGATAAAAAAATATGGACAAAAGCTTATTGCAGGTTCTAGCTCATCCCCCCCAATCAGTTTTGAAGAAAAGAGGTAGTATACCTAATACAAGAAGAAAGGAAGCATAAAAAATAGAACAGGCAATAGTTGCAGGAAATTGAAGAAGAAGGATATGGTTTCAATGAGACATAAGGAGTGTGGAGAAGTTAGCCATAACAAGAGATTTCATAAAAGCAACAAAGGCTCTCAGACTCAAATACCCTAATAATTTTCCTTATTATTGTTATATAATTATTTACTATAACTTTTATTTAAATAATTTGCATTATTATTGTTGTAGATTGGGCCACCAATAGCTGCTGGAACTCAGTAATGCCAAGGAGTATAGGTTTTACTAACCATAGTGGATCAAGGGTATTAAAATACACTTTTTGTTTAACTTTATTCAAATTTCTTTGCATTTATTAAAGTTAAATGATTTATTTACGATTTTGATAACTAGGCAACAAAATATTACAAACACTAGTGAACCAACACAACCACAAACTATGGTAAACTCAACTACCACAGTTATTGATGGTGAACCATGTCATGCAAGTAAGGGTTAAAATAATGTGCTGCAAATTTGTTGCATTATGGTTCTCATATATTATGAAATTATATATGTATTTTTTTTTATTGATAGAGCAATGATTAAGGTGGGTTACAACAAGTTGATAGCATGCAATATACTAGAATAATTTTGGAAAGCTACTATGTGAATCCAAAATTTTAATCAACCTAGCTGTGTCACTCAACAAAGTCAAGCAAGTCATAGTCCCCAACATAGAAGCAGAAGTAGGTTTGACACAACATATTTAAGATCTCCTAAGTCTCCTAAGTTAAAGACTTCAATCTCAATAATGTAAGAGAGGGTGAATTGAAATTAAGTGTATGGTAGTATATATTTTAAAGATTGTGAAGATGTACATTTGTATTATGAACTTATTCTGTGAAAAGCTTAATTGTAATTTTTTGTATTTGGGTAATTGGAAACAAATATTTAGGAAATAAAGTTTATTTTGGATAGTTCAAAGTGTAAATAACCATGGCCATCAACAAGGTGATTCAAAGATGAAACTCATTTGTCAAACTGGGTAATTAGCACCAGTGATCACTAAACTTTTATCGTTTTTCTATTGTTATCACTAATCGAGAATCGAAAAAAAGTTGTTGATTGATCACTATACTTTGAAAATTATTTCACCGGATGATTCTCTGTTAGGTTTTTTTTTTCAGATTGGAGTATGTGACAACCACATTAAAATAGTACGCTGAATCGGATAGACAAGTCAACATTGTATATGTTTTTATTTTGATCACTAAACTTTCATCATTTTTCTATTTTGACCACTAAACTTTCTATTTTTTGCTTAAAAATTAAAATTTTTAAATAAACCATTTTCAAAATACAACAAAATACCCATTTAATTTAAAAAAAACACAAATTATGTTATTATTAATATTAACTCAAGAATAATTGAAACTGTATGGATCAAAACACACAAATGATCAATAAACATCTTACATATACTTTCCCATATCAAAACCACTATAATTATGATCCTTAGTTTCAATCTCAATCACAATCCCAACCTCCAATGTCACAACCGCCTCTCATGCTCTCTCTTCTCATCCTTTCTCTCTTCTCGTTCTCATTGGCCTCTTTGGTGTGTGGATCTTTTTTTACCTATTTTAACCGTCGGATAAGCTTGTTGTTATTCTCGAGTGACCTTTCTCAGATCATGAAATCTTAGGCATTTTGGTCATGATGAATATTACTATTATGTTTTTAACTAGCGTTGGCTTGCTTTTGATCTCTGCTTTGATGGTTGGATTGGCAATCGTGTGTGCATACAGTGTATTTAGAGTGCATGAGGATCTGTTCCTAGATGACCAACAGCCTGCAATATTGAATTCCTTTCTTTTCTCGGCGGTGCTACCTTATTCACCCTGCTGTGGCTGCTTTCGCCGTTGCCTCACATGTTTGACGAGGACGCAATCTTTTCTTAGTTCTTTTAGTATATTTCTTATGAGAAAAAAGTGGAGATTCAATTTTTTCCTCTGATCTGAAAGCAATTTAATTACAATTTTATAGATTAATATAAGATTTGATTAATTGATTTGCGTTGTAATTTGGATCCTGATTGTGGAGGTTTTTATATACACAAGTATATGTAGGATGTTTATTGATCTTTTGTGTGTTTTAATCCATATAGTTTTAGTTATACTTGAGTTAATATTAATAATAACACAATTTGTATGTTTTTTTTTTTTTAAATTAAATGGGTGTTTTGTTATATTTTCAAAACGGTTTAATCAAAGATATAAATTCTTAAGCCAAAAAAAAAAAAAATAGAAATTTTAGTAGTCAAAATAGAAAAATGGTGAAATTTTAGTGATAAAAATAAAAAATTACTATGTTAATGTGTCTATCTGATTCAGCGTACTATGTTGACGTGGCTACCACGTGCTCCGATGCGATAAAAAATTTGACAGCGTATCATCTGGTGAAACAATTTTCAAAGTATAGTGATCAGTCAACAACTTTTTTTCAGTTAATGATCACAATAGAAAAAGGGTAAAAATTTAGATATCATTGGTGTTAATTACTCGTCAAACTTTCTTTTGAAGTTTCAACATTGAAATCATGAACATAGATTCATTGTTTTGACATGTAATTATAAAAAAACATTTATGAATTATCCTATAATACATATATTTGGTCTTTAACTAATAAATTTTTTCTTATTATCTCTTTATCTCATGCAAGAAGAATGAGGATGTATTAATTACAGATTTTATAATCAAATGTAAGTATTTATTTGATGTTTGTAAGCACATTATAGATATATATAATAATTAAAAAAATAATTAAAATGATGCCCAAAAGCTAATAATAATTTTATTATCATTAAACTATTAAACTTTAAACATTACAAAATGTTAGCATAATTAGGACTAAATATAATGTGCTAACATTACATCAAAATGAACTTAGTAACAATCATATATAAATCAATATTTCATTAACAACCATGAACAAACAGCTAGAATACCAACACAAAACAGACCAATACCTTAAACAAACAGCTTCACAACCTTCATCAATTTATGTCGCTTCTCTATTTCTTTTTTTTTTCTTCTTTAATCTCTCATTTTTTTCAATAAAGTATTGATCACATTCTTTGCACGTTCAGAAAAATTAAGATCTACCCATACAAGGAATTGACATCTTCTTTGCCGAGTCTGAAAATAAACAAAACCCATTAATCCCTAAACCTTAAACATAAAATGCAGCAAAAAAAAAAAAAAAAAAAAAAGAGTGAATTTTCACTAACCCTATAATTGGAATAACCATAAAATCGCCTGCCTGAGTTTACATCTAATGTGTTTCAAGTTTGAAAATGAGATTTAACACATCAAAAAGAGAGCTACAAATGAGATCGAGAAGGTATTCAATTAAGCCAAACAAAATCAATGCTTAATAGGCTGCAAAGAACCATAACTACTGCCTAAACATGCATTTTTGTAAATGACTTTAATAATTGTGATAAATTTACTTTTTAGGTTATTAGAGATTTTTTAAGGTCTCTTATAAATTTTGGTAGCCTTTGGATCTGATTTTAATTGGTGAAACTCATGAAATTGCAAAACTGATCAAAATCGAGAAAATGAAGGGTTGCTACTACCCAAAAATTGACCCAATAAAAATGAAGTCTTCAAAAGGTGTAAATGGATTATTTAGGTAGCGGAAGGTGTTTTAAGATGTCCCAAGAAATTTGGTTTGATTTGGAGGTGTTTTAGTAAGTGAAACTCAAGATATAGTGAGATAGGTAAAATTAGGCACAATGGTGCTCCAGATTTGTAATGGACTTTAGGGATGTGAAACAACAACAAACATCAAAGTTGTCTTCTGCAAAATTAAAGACAACAAGCTGAATGAGAAATTCATAGAGAGGAGATAACGAAATTCTTAAGGCTTTATATTAAAAACTGGAATTGAATTCTTACGTAAATGTAAACAACTGGAATTAAAAAACTTGAAATGTGAAAGACATGAAACATAAATTGCAAGTAAATTAAAGACAAAAAGATAAGATATTTGAAAAAAAAAACATAAAATCTTAAAATAAAGATAAATAAAGATCAAAGCTTTGAATTTAAAGAAAAGTGAAGACAGACTACTGAAAATTTAAAGAAAGCAATAAAAGGCTATGAAATTTGAAAATAGAGGAAAATTAGAAACATAAATTCATTCACTTCATATATGCCCTTTTATGTTACAAAAGTTCTTATTTATAGGTATTACAAATGGTTTGCTTAATAGAATTAAGCATGCTTATTTATAATAATCAAAACAGACTCAAACAATGAGTAAACAACAAGTAACCAAGTACACCTAACCCCTTAATTCATGGAACCACTATTCTGAACTTCATGCTTGTAGATCTGAAATCCATGCTTGTAGATCTGAACTCCATGCTTGTAATTAATTCTTTAAGAGGTTCAAGTAACCTTTTGCACATGAATAAGATGATCTTTAGTCATTTACATACACAAAATTAAAGCAAAAATTTGATTGAGCATGGTTAGACATAATTTGCTCTAATCACATGAATAAGTGGACTAATGCATTCTTTTACTATTTGGGTTGATCTAATGCACTCCTTTAGTTTGATAATCATATAAAGTAAGCCCAAATGAAGATGAATTATACATGATTTAGCTTATACCGATGGATGCTCTATTAATGGCAAATTGTGCATACGATGAAGCTTAGATGTTTAATGTTTTTGGAGAAGGATCCAATTGTGAAAAACTAGTATTTACATCACATGTTTTACATGGAACTAAAGATGCATGTCTGTTGTTGAACTTGTGGCTGTTGTTGAACTTGTGGATTTGGATTGTGTTTGAAGTTGCATAATTAGGCATTTTCTTCATATTTTGCTCATGATTTAATGGAATTAGAAATGGCAAGATCATCTATTGAATTTGAACATGAAGGGATAGGTCATTACACCCTTTATACACATCAGACTTCTCTCCTTGAAAAAGATTTATCCTTAAATTTTATTGTTGGTTCATTAAAGAACAAATCATTCCACCATTTTGATATAATGCAAAATAGCATAGGTTTTTAAGTATTTATTTATGTGCGTTTTGTATGATTGCATGTGTCTTTTTATTAAGTAATGTTGAAAATTTGTATGTTTTATGTTTTCTTGAGTTTTGTAGGTGTTTTGAGATAATTTGGGTAAAATGAAGAAATCAAGGAATGATTCAAGCAAAGATGGGAAATTCTAGACTAGTGCCGAGTCGGCCCCAGTGGTGCCGAGTAGTTATAGAGACCATGCGTGCCGAGTCACCCAGTCTCTGCCGAGTAGTTACAGCACCCTTTCACCATGGCTTTTCACTTTTATCCCTTTTTGGAAAAGGCACGAATTGGGGCACTTAGGGTCCTATAAAATCATGTATTTACTTATGTTTTAAAAGAGGAACAAATAGTTTTTTAGATAGTTTTTGTTTACAAACACTTAGTGTTCTTTCAAGTATTAAATTTAGTTCTAAGATTAAAGATTTTGAAGAAGTTCAAGAAAAGCATTCAAGGAGGCTAGCTTCTACAAAGTAATTCTAATATCTGCCATTTTTGAATTGTATTTATTGATTTTTGTATGTTTGGAGAATTTAAAATTCTCCAATGAGAATGTTGAGAATTTCAGAAAAACTTTTATTTTGGATGCAGCAGAATTCAATGTTGATCATTTCATATTCTTAAGGACATAATTTGGTAAAGTGTAGAACATGAAAGTTGTTAATTTATGTCTTAGCTATAATTCTATAAAATGGTTTGGAAAAATTCTGTGTATGTGATGAGTTGTGTTTATTTGAGCAAGGCTGGTCTGGTTGAGAGTTTTTACAGGGATACAGTGTATGTTTGGAATTACTGGGAATGACTGAGATAGAATTAGCTAAAGTAGTGAACATGAAAAATGTTCCTTTTATGTTGAGATGATGACAATAAAATTTCAGAATTTTTGGATAAGTATATCTCAGTGGAGAGTGATTTGTATCAGGGCTGTTCGGTTAGATTTTGAGGTAGGAGTCTGGGTGACTTTTGGAGAGTCACTACGGTCTGTGTGTTGATTATTTTGATTTGAAATTTTGATATGTTGTGTCCCTGCCTGTTGATTGTAAGTGATAAGAAGAATTGGTAAGTTTGGATAATTTTAACTCATTTGCGAGTTGGCTTAGTGTGGGATGTTCAGGTAGGAATTTAACTTAGAAGAAGTTGTTATGGCAAGCCAGCAAAATGCGAGGAGGCATTTTGCGAACTGGCAATGCGAGGTGGAATTATGGTGGAGTGGTGAGGTGAGTTTGCCGAAGTAGAAGAAGGCGAAGAGCTTTGGTGAAGAGGACTTGGCGAAGAGGAAAGGCGAAGAGCTAAGGCGAAGAGCTTTGGCGAAGAGGACTTGGCGAAGAGTTAAGGCGAAGAGCTAAAGCGAAGAGGATTTGGCGAAGAGGCATTGTGAGAAGAGAGAATGTACGAAGTGGCAATTCACGAAGAAGCGAAGAGGCGAAGAAGCATTGCTGAGGTGGCATATGCGAGGACGAGTTGCGAGGAGAGTCTGGCGAGGCAGCGTATGCGAGGTAGCATATGAGAATTGGAATGTGCGAGGCAGCATTGACGGAGCAAGATTGGCGAGCTGGCAAGTGCGAGCTGATAATGCGAAGTGGGATTGGCAAGCTAGTTAGGTGAGGTAGCTTTGTCGAGGCAAGTTTGGCGAGGCGAGCTGGCTAGCGTGTTTCTGGGCAAAGGTCTATTTAAACTCAGCAACCCCAGTAGCGATTTTTCACGATTTTTTTCTCTTCTTCTTCTTTTGCTAAATTCAGTTTTCTTCTCATATTTGTTCCATTTTATATTCTAAGGAATTAATACTTAGATTAATGCAATAGACTTCTAGATTAGTCTATATTAAGGCAGAATCATCAAAATTTGAGCAGTATTTGCAGAAATCTTAGTTTGAAGGAAATAAGGTAAATTTTCTTCCTAAGTTATTTTCTTTGGATTTATTTAAGTCTATGGGGTTAGGATAATTAATTCTGGGTATATAGAATTTATTGCTAGTGAATTGAAGCAATTAATGGTAATTAATGTGGGAGAAATCTGGAGGTTGAGACTGTTGTGAACAGTAACTCCGAAAATTTAATGTGAATTTAATGCAGTTTTCTTTAGGAAAATAAATGGAATTATTGTTGGAAATTAACAATAGAGATTCTAAGATAATTAATTAATGGGAAATCATGTGGAATATTTTTGATTGGAGAAACCCTAATTTTTGTATATTTGGGGATTTCTTAGGAGGAGAATTCGAATTTGATTGAGGAATTTAAGTGAGCAGTTTGCTAAAGAAATTTAAGAAAATTTGTGCAAGAGGTAAGTATGAACATTTACCTAATTCTTGTCTCTTTGAAATAATAAGACTAAGCATCTTTGATTTGTTCATTCACATATGTTTATATATATTTTTTTGTATATGCCAAAAATGACTTGATCAATTTTCTTGGATCAAGTTCATATGATTCTTGCTTGTTAAACCTGATTTGAATGATGTTATATGATGATGATGGTCTTGCGACCAATATACTTTTATGATTTGATACCCGTGACCCATGGATAGAACGCTCTTCCTAATGAGAGTAAATTCATTGGTCTATTGTGTACTTTGGGAACTCAGTTGGTAGAGTTTTGTACCAGTGTTCCACCTAGAGGGGACCAGGAGCTCTAGGCACATGCCTGGCCAATCATGTGTGCACGTTGAGGTAGCAAGGCTACCGATACATATATTATGATATGTGATCAGTTCTTCCAGATGATATTTGATAATGCCATTCTTTGTGGGCATTCTATGTTCTAAAGATGAATCCATGATTTGAATTTGACATGATTTGATATAGCCAAATTATTATGAAAATCACATTTCTTTCAAGTAAAAGCCTATGACTTTTTTCATGCCTATATGTATGGTTATTTCTTCCTGACCATAATTCGACATTCAGTTCTTATTATATAATGTTCATATCTTACTGAGTTGAAGGCTTACTCCTCTTCTGTGGATTTCAGGTGATAGTATAGCTCGTGAGGGAGCTAGCAGAGAAGATCAAGGTTTTTGACTTTTTCATTCCAAGAAGCTTCCATTGTAATTTTTTTGATATATAAATATGTGTATTCGTTGAATGGTATTATGACACAATATGTAATGGGAGTATACTCTAGAGCTCCGTAGTTAGTCATTAGAGGATGATAATATTTGATGTATGAATTGTTATCTTTTGGGTAATCTTATTCCTTAGTGATGTGAGATGCATCTTTTGATCAGTAAGGAACAAGAGAATATTATTATGAAATGATATAGTAAAGAAATGAATTATGCTTAAATGGATTATGAATATGATATAGCATGATATTATATTTGATATGAATGTATATTCAGGATATGGGAGTTCTACGGGTTTATGGTGGCCTTAAGCCTACCCTTGCCCTAGGACCGTCGCACCACTGGAGTTGGGGTGTGGCAGAGGTGGTATCAGAGCTCTAGGTTTACAATCTTTAAGATAAAATAGACAGATGTGCATGAGCACTAGTATAGGTGTTGATTAAGACAACTACGGAGCATAGGATCATGTCTCGTCTAATTGTGTCTTCCTTTGGTATATTTATCTGCGTTAAGTATGCATAGTGAGTCTGATAATGTTTGTTCTTCTTATCAATATTGAGATCCCTCCGCACCGCGGAAGTGGACGAGGTCGAGGCCATCCTAGGCAGGATTTACCTTCTGAAGAAGGTTCTGTAGGCAGTAATGGAGGTGATGAGGTTCCTCCTGTGCCATCAGTGGATGTGGCTCACATGGCACAGCAGTTGGATCAGCTGCAAAGGAACTATGCCATGATAGCTGAGTTTATTACTCAGCAAAGGCAGCAGCAGGTAATGCTAGTGCAAGTTCCAGAAATCCATGTTCCTCCGGTAGTTCCTCCACCGGTAGTACATCAAGAAAAAGAGGTATCATTTGAAAGATTTCTCAAGCTTAAGCCTTCGGAATATAAGGGTGAAGTGGATCCTACCGATTTCTTAGAAGAGATTGAAGAGAAAGTTCAGATTCTATGGATTTTGGACAGAAGGGCTATTGAATTTGTGGGGTATCTAATGAAGGCTGAGGCCAAAGACTGGTTCAGGAGAAGCATTTCTGGGATGCTTCGAGAAAATGAAGATCTGTCATGGGAGAGATTCAAGGAGTTAGTGCTGAATGAGTTTCTTCCTGAAAGTGTGAGGGAAGCTAAGTCTCTGGAGTTTGAGAGACTAATCCAGACACCTGGCATGAGTGTTTCTGAGTATGCCAGGAAGTTCAGCCGGCTTAGTAAGTTTTCTCCTGCTTTAGTTCCTACAGAAACAGTGCGGATTCAACAATTCCGTAGAAGATTAGTGGCTCCATTGTTCAAGCTCATAGCTGCTTTGGAATTTGATTCTTATTCCAAATTGGTGGTTAAAGCTTGGATAATTGAGAACAGAGAGATGGAAGCCAGATCTGAAAGGGTTGAAAAGAAGAAGTTTAAAGCTGATAGTTCTTCCAAGCCAGACAGTGGGATGAAGACAATGGTAGTGGCTCATCAGTCAGCTCCTAGAAGTAGGTATAGAGGACCTTCAGGGAGATTTCAGCAGAGTAGGACTACTCCTGGACCTACTTCTCAGATGAGTCAGGGATCAGCTAGTTTTGGATTGCCCAGGGCTCCTAAATCTCTATGTCCTTCCTGTGGCAAATTACATAGTGGGCCTTGTCACTATGCATCAGGAGCTTATTTCAGGTGTGGACAGCAAGGTCACTTTCTCAAGAATTGTCCATAGCCACCCTTTGTAGGAAGACCTCAGGCTTCTCTGGCTATGGTCCAGATGAGTAGAGAGAGGACCATCAGTCAGCAACCAGGGGGAGGTAGAGGTATTCTGGGCAGGACTGTTGAGGCTGGCAGGGGGTCAGGTCAGCATGAGGCTCAGGCTTCAGGATCAGCTCCTACGGGTAGGGGCAGAGGGAGAGTCTTTGCTCTAGCACATCATGAAGCCCAAGCATCCAACACAGTGGTCACAGGTATTATGCCGATTCAAACTTTGAATGCTAGAGTTTTGTTTGATTCGGGAGCTACGCATTCATTTGTATCATCTTACTTTGCTAAGAAGTTGCATGTGCCTTGTGTTTTGCTTGAGAATGTGTTGATTGTGTCTACTCCTTTGGAGGAAGGGATTGAGGTTCGGAACTCCTATCCATCTTGTGTGGTTAGCATAAGTGGCAAGAGTTTGGATGCAGATTTGATTGAGTTGCCAGTGTTGAAATTCGATGTGATCTTGGGCATGGATTGGTTGTCCAAGCATTATGCCATTATTGATTGCAAT
>CANXYC011114838.1:0-10354 GCA_948193065.1 Aleurites moluccanus | reverse complement strand
CATAATATTAAATTTATTAGTGTTGTTATTTTTTTTATTAATTTGTAAATTAATTATTTATAATAATATTTTGTTAGATTTAGACTCTTTAATTTTTCAACTCCCTAAGTATTTTTCGTTTAACCGTATAATCATTAAGTTACTATTTTTTTTCTCTTTATATATATATATATATTATTATTTTTTTTTGTGATTGATTGTTGTTTAAATTTTTTAATATTAATTTTGAAATGTTATAAAGTTGTTCTTATTTGAGTAATATTATTTTGTGTAACATTTTAAGTTAATATTTAGAGTATTTTAATTAAATGTGAAGCATTTTAAATTTAATAAATATATATATTATTTTGAGAATATATTAGTGCAATATAAATAAACATTTTGAGTATTAATAAAATCATTTTGTAAAGTTTAATAATATTATTAAATTAGTTAATATTTCTAATATTTTTAGTTAAAATATTAATTAATAGTACTTTTAGTTAAAAAATTATGATAGTATTAAATTTATAAATATTATGATTAATTTTTAGCTAAATAAAAATATAATATTTTTAGTTAAAATTAATTAATAATATTTTTAGTTAAAACTATGATAGTGTTAATTTATGAATATTAGGGTTAATTTTTAGGTAGATAAAAAATATAATATTTTTAGTTAAAATTAATTAATAGTTGTGTACTGTACAGTGCAGATACCACATGCGCTGTGTACTGTGCAGCGCAGGTATCACATGCGCTATGCACTGTGCAACCCGTTGACTGAAGACAGCGCGTCTATTATCTGCGTTATTGGTATAAATGAGTAAAATTAATAGATTTTGTTATAAAATGATATTTTTTTTATTTTTTTTATTTTTAAGAAAAAAGCTCCCTAAATGGACTGACACGTAGCTTGTGTTTGTTGCCATCTACTCAAGCTCACTTTTTGTATGTAAAAAAAATGGTATATTTACTAATATTATTTTAAGTTAATTAACTTATATTTATTATATAATAATGAGTTATATGAAAATGGGGCACAAAAGTCATTTTAGGATTCTGTGAAACATATATTTTTTTTATTTTTTAAATATATTATATTTATCATACTTTATTATATGGATAAAATTATTTGGTAATTAACTAATTTTTTTATATTTTAAATTTTAAAGACTTCTATTATTAAATAATTATCATAATAATTATATAATAGTATTTAAATTATTTGATAAGAATAAATTATATATTTATATATTTAAATTAGTATAAATATATTTATTTATAAAAAAAAATTAAAAGTATTTGATTTATATAATATGTATATATATTTTATCTTTCATCAATTTAGCAATAATATATTATTAGTTAGCTTATTAATATTGTCTTATTTTTAAGTATTTAATTTTTTCTTATAAAAAGAAAAGAAAAGATTGCAGTTACTTATTTTACGCATTTAACTCATTTTTTAACTCTTGCGACTTTTAATCATGGCTTCGTTATTACTCTTTTCTCTCACTCCTTCATCAAATTAATCTCTTATCTTACATACACACATTTTTCTTTTATTTTTTAACATATTTCTCTCGAACTAATATTTTTATTATATTTTATAAATTAAATTAAACTATAATAAATATGAAGTATACTTTTTTTTCAAGTGAATATAACTATTTTTTTTTATTGTATTACTCTTTAAAATAAATTTTTTACATTAAGAATATTTTAGAAAATAAAAATAAAAATTATTTAATTATAGATTTATTTTAATCTTAAAGATTTGAAATTTTATTAAAATTCTTACTTTAAATTATATTATTTTAAATTTAAGAATTCATTCGTCAATAAATTTTATTATGAATTTACTTGTAAATAAATTTTATATTTTTAATTTATTTATTTCAAATAAATTGATTCTAAAAAATGATGATAGTGGAAATGTAAACTTTCAGGCAGAATTTTGTTTTAGGAAATGAAAAACAAAATAGAAAAAGGAAAGTCCGCTCTAACATTAAATGGAATTTGCAATTTCTTATTTATAGCCATTCATTTTAATTATTTATAAGTAATCAATGTGGATATTTTTGCACACATATATTCTAACAATACATTAATTTTTATGCATTGTAATGAATTTATTTCTCAATTTAATTAAAGACATTATTTACAATGAAATTATTAAGAAATTGAAAAAATAAACATTTTTTAATAACTATAATATTCAAATCTTATAGAAACAATATAAATCCAGAACACTTATCAACCAAGTCAATTGTTAATGTTAGATTGTTAAAATTAAGTTGTAGATAAATAGAATGTAAAGAAAATAATATATACAAAATTAACTTATAATATGAATATGACATATAAATTACTTATTGTAAATTGTAGTTTGGACTGGAATGGAATTAAAGAGTCAAATTTCAATTCCTCTATTTGATAGCACATTTAAAATTAGATTTAAAATTTTATCTATAATTTAATACAATTATAATATAATTACAAAAATAATTTCACAATTCTTAACTCAAATTTTAAAAATTATAATTTCACAATTATCAAAATCACTCGTACAGCCATAATCACCTACAATAATAGTGATCCACTGCAACTATCAATGCCAGCGGTGGTTCACTACCACAATTATCGTAAGTTGCTTACCATTCATTACCGCAACACTGATCATCACTATCATCATTATCAGCGTTGATCGTCATCATCGTCATTATTAGCTGTCAAAATCAGCCAATCGATGACAATGATTCACTGTCAATACTGATCATTACCATCACCACAATCATAATTAATGATAAATCATGTCATTAAAATTAATTTTTATAAAATTTTAATTATATATATAATATAAAAATCAAAATTATATTTTCAACATCATTTTAATTCTAAATCTAAAGAGAATTGTAATTGAAATTCTTTCAATATTCAAACATTCCCTAAGGATCTAATATAATTATGTAGGATTGTTATTCACACACAAAGGTCCGAATTGATTTTCGGTCTGCTTAACTAGAGCTGATTAATAATGCTAAATGTCAATGCAGGTTCTACAAAAGGCTATTTTCAGGACAGATTTTTAATTCACATTCTTATTTTATTATTACTTTCGCATGTGAGTCAAGAAAAAAAAAATTAACTTACTAGTCATGAGATGTCTAAATCTAAAATTAAAGCCAATAAAGTATAGTTTATTTTTTTTTAACATTAACTTCATTGATGAAATTTAAAATATGATGTTTGCTTATAAAATAATATTTTTATAAAAATATATATATATAAGTCAAGTTTAATTGCTATTAATGTTTTTTCTCAATAATTATCTTTTTATGTATATATTCTTTTATAATTTTAAAATATTACGTAATAATTTTCATAATTTTTTATATTTTATTTTTAAAATGTATCTTTAAATTAAAAATATTTTAAGTAATCATATTATAAAATTATCAATATATTCATATTTAATAACTACTTTTAGTAATATAAAGTTTATATAATAAAAAAGCATACTATATATATTAAAAAAATAAAAAAATAGAAATTAAAGAATTGCAAAATTGAAAATGAACATAATCTTCAGTTTTCCAAAATTTCAATTTTGAAAAAATGAAAAAGTTAAAAATTAAGAAAAGGAAAAAAATTGAAAATATGAAAATATGAACGATTTTCTTTTTCTAATTTTCTATTTTCTATTTTTTTTTTCAAAATAAAAATTAAAAATAATAAAATATTATAAGATTCATTTTCATTTAAAATTTTATCTAGTTTTTTTATCTCTAATTTTATTTTTAAGATTTTTTTTGCATTAAATATATAATTATTATTTTTCAAAAATATTTATTTTAAATGAGAGTTACATAATATAGTATAATTTTAAAAACTTAAAAATTATTTTTAAAATTTTCATTTAAAAAATTTTAATAACTAAATACGAAATTTTAATTTTTTATTTTCTTAAAATAATTTTTTTTTAAAATAGACTTTATTTTTTATCACTAAATAAGGTGATCTAAATAAACCCTTGGAAATTCCAAATCTAGTTATCGTGTGATTTTGATTCACGATCCTAGCCGTTCATTGCAGTAAGCCCATCGTAAGACCCACGTGGAGCCCACAACAATAAACGGCTAGATCACTCAATAGAAATCTCTGACTACACGTGACAATCCACCCTTTTAATTATGTTGCTGTACATTACTTCCCAGTTCCCATTAATGTAAAATGATATAAAATTTTTTTTAAGTCCATTATTAAATTAATTTTTTTATTTAATTTTTAAAATTATTTTTTATAATAAAAAAATATTTTCAATATATAAAACATTATTTCAACGTATAAATAAATTATTTTTATGTAATAGACTGATAAATGAATGGATTAGAATTGATTTATATTAAATGAGTATCCATATAAAAGTTAAAAGAATTATATATAAATAAAGGAATAACATATATCTATTTTCACCCAAATTATTTATTTGCCCGGTTCGAATTATTTATTTTTTGCATACTATTTTTTTTATCTCTCTCTTCATGCTTTATATTTTTTTTTCAAAATATTTTGATAATTAATATTTTTATATAAATATTACGATATTTAAAAAGAGACATAATATATATACACCTCTGAATTATAATAAAAATATCACATTGACATTTAAAAAAAAAAATACAAAAATGACCCTAAAACCATCAAAAAGAACAAAGCGTCTCTTTTTCGCTTATACTATTAACAACTTTTTTTTTATAAATATATTTAAATATTTAAATTTTATTTTAGATTCAAAAATTATAAATAAATAGTCAATAAAATTCTTGTAAAATGTATTTCAGTTTGACATATTAAAATTTAAAAAATAATTATTTTTTAATTTATCATAAATTATTTAGATATAAATTTAATTTTTAAAAATTTTTAAAAATTATTATTTAGTTACTAAATTGTAAAAATTATTATTCTCATATAAAATTTCACCAAATATAAACTTAATTAATTATATATACGCCTTAGTCTAGACTAATTATTAACTTAAATAATTTTATTTTCTTACTAACTTATTAATAATTTAAGTATTTTTAAAATATTTATAATATATTTTTTTAAAATAATTTTATTAAATAAAATTTTAATTTGAAGTAATTAAATATAAAATTTTTCACTATTTATGTAGTTAAAAGAATAAATTATTAAAATTACACTATATGAATAATAAAAAAATTTCAATTTAATTATTTCAAATTAAAATTTTATTTAATAAAATTATTTGAAGAAAGTATATTATAAATATTTTAAAGATAATTAAATTATTAATAAATGAGTAAGAAAATAAAATTATTTAAGCTAATAATTTAATTTGATCTAGGGTGTATATATATAATTAATTAAGTTTATATTTGCTAAAATTATATATAAAAATAATAATTTTTATAATTTAGTAACTAAATAATAAATTTTATAAATTTTTGAAAATTAAATTTATATTTAAATAGTTTATAATAAATTAAAAATTAATTACTTTTTAAGTTTTAAGTATATTTTATAAGAATTCTATTAACTATTTATTTATAATTTTAAATTTAAAATGAATATTTTATAAATTTTTAAATATATTTATAAAAATAAAAAATAAATAAATTATTAGAAAAATAAATTAAAAATAAATATTTTTTCTTATTTTTATGATTTCATTATTATATTTATATTTAAAAAAAATATTAATATAATATTTTCACTGTAATTTGAAAAGATATTTATATTTATTCCAATAAAAATAAGATGTAAAATTTTAAAAAAAATCCTACTTCATTTATTGAAACTAAATAAGCACACGTTTCGAGACACCATTGAGCCATATGCACTCCTCCCAAATCCTAATTAGGGACCCATTGATGATATATTGTTGTGTGACTCATTCTCTCTCGAGAAATGCAACTGCTACCCTGACCGCGTGTATCCAAATATCTATTGAATTGAGCTATCATTCATTAAATAGGAGTATATGTAATGGGACCATTGCAATTTATAAAATGCAAGATTATTTCATTTAAATTCCTCTTTATATTATTTTTTTTAATGGTTATTTGACAAAAAAAAATCACTTATATATATAAGAATTTATAAATAAATAAAAATTAATAAATTTATCACGAATTACACACCAATACATTCTCTCTCTTCAATACTAAAAAAAAAAAAAAAAATTTATCATGAATCAGTTTATTTTATAATATAAAATATTATTTATTTATTGACAATATGAAGCATACGCTGTTTTAAATTTATACAATTTTATATTTTATTAATTCTAAGTATTTTAAAGGGTTAAATTTTGATAATTGTAAATTCGTTATCTATATATATTTAGATTGATATATCATGTCCATTCAAATTAAAATTGATGACAATATGTTAATTAGAGCTATGTATATAAAAACGTTTAAATCAATTTAATGATGCTTTTAAAAGTATATTTGAAAATTTTATTGGAAATAGAATCTCACACTTAGAAAAAAAAAAAAAGGTATAAAGTCCATTAGACTAGATTTTTTCTTTTAGTTATGGGATGCTAATTAATTTAATGACAAACAAAAAGAAAATTCAAGAATTTGACAATGAAGAGTTCAATTTTTTTTTTACCAGAACATATCTCATAAAATTATATTATAAAGTTGGATATCATATTTAAAGTATACAAATTATTTTATTACAAATATATTGAAATTTAAAATAGGCTGTAGTTGAATATAAGACCTCTAATGATTATGGATCACAGTTTTAGCTTTATCACTACACTAAAAGCTTGTTTAGTTTAGTAGTTCTTACTAATAGCTGATAGAGCTTGTAGCTGTTAACTGAAAAATATTTATCATTTGATAAAAATTTAGTAGCTAAAATCGCTATTGAGATGTAAAATCTATCATATGAATATAATATATATATATTTTTTATAATACAAGAAGGAACACAAATAAAGCTGAAACAAGCTACCCAGGATAAACGCTATGAGCAAAACCACCCATATTCTCAGGAAGAAGACTAACTCACTCTGCAAGAGGAGAAGATAAATTACTAATTCCTAATGACAGTTTGAAATCATATACGCCATAAAGTCTGCTAATGGATTTGCTTCTCAATTGTTGGAAGTAATATGCACCATCCAATTCCTTTGTAACATCTGTTTATTGCATCCAACAAGAGAACTATTAGATGAACACAAAGGGGAATGCTGCTGGATTGCAGCTACTGCTACCTACAAGTCAGTTTCAACTTGAACCTGACGAATCCCAAGACTCTTAGCCAATTGCAGACCAGATAATACACTCCAAAGCTCTGCAGTCTCCACATCATAAGAGCATATATTATCGGAAAAATCAGCAACCAAAACCCATTAATATCCCTAAGAACACCACCAGCACCTACAACCCTCTCACCATTACTCTCTTTACACGAGCCATCAGTATTTAATTTGAACCACACCTACAAAGGACCAGACCATCTCCTATCCACCGTGCCAAGGACAATTGATGGTTACCTTTAAACACCAGATCATTTCGCCATTGCCACAACAATCAAGCAGTCATACCAAACATTATGTAGCCCTTATACGCGGTAAGTATACGGGTTAATTGTAACTAGAAATTTTAAAAATAAGAGAATGTTACATCCACAAGGAAATGAAAATGAGTACTAATTTATCAAAATTTTCTTATATTTAGTCAATTAAATTGAGGGATTGTGGTTTTTTATCAATGTCAAAAGTGATAGCAATCTAAATTAAACTAAATAATTAATTGAATATAATTTAAATGCGATGAAAAAGGACTTAAGATTTAGACTTTGATTGATTCTCAATACTTATGATTCATGTATATTCATATAAATGGTCAATAATATAAAAAATTAAAGATGAATATCTCTTAATTGAGTTAAAATTAAAGAGGATTCTCCTTTAATTAAGTCAAATCCCCTTTTAAGGTAAATTACTTATATTCAAATTACCTTGCACCTACTTTTGTTGCCATAAAGATTAATTAGATTTGTTAAGTTCTTTGGATGAACATCAAACATCATCTAGACATATCCGTATCTCTATCTAGTAACTCTCTTAGACTTATCAACTCCATCAATAAATATCACACTTCCATTTTCGTTATCACGTAGCATCTTAATTAAGCAAACGGTGGCCAAATACTTGTACAAACTCAAGGATAATAGACTAATTTCAAGCAAATCATCATAAAAACAGAGAATACATAATACTATAAGCAATCAAATCAATAATATTACAAGTAATCAAATCAATCATATCTGAATCTTAGATTAGAATTTAGTTGCGCTTGGCAAGATTAAGAAAAGAATTCGTGGCTTGCATTAAAACTAATAAAAGATTATTACAAAGTATGAAACTGAAATGGGTTTAAGAACAAACTCATTGAAAAATTACATGTTAGAATTATAATTCAAAATCATAATAAGATTTAAAAGGAGATATTTTCCTATTTTGTACGTGAGAAATATTTCTAATTTGTGATGAGGATTTTTTCTTATATAAAGTAAAATTTTTATTTAATATTATTTTTAGTTGAGTGAGAATTTTTATTGAGTTAGAATTGCTAATGAGAAATATATAAATAGGAGTATTGTAAAAAATATTCTTTGACTTTTACTCAATAATTAAGTTATGGTTTTGTCCCAATAGTTAAGCTAAATTACAGTAAAATTATAGTAGCGATTATCATTGAAGTAATACGTCACAAAATGCATAGGTAAAGTGTATTCATTATGATATTATGAGATAATTTATAATTTTGTCCGTTCAAAATTGTAATATATTGATTTAATGGATTATCCCTTTTAGAGACTATAAACAAAAATTTATTGAGAAAATAAACCACATCAAATTTTTTTATATTATTTTTCTCTTTTTTTATATTATTTTTCTCTTTTTTTATGATTGCGCTTATCATTCTTGATTTTTCTAATATTACAAATAGAAGTGTCAAGGTAGAAGATGATCATCCTTGAATTCAAAATATGCAAATCCACTTTGAATCTACTATTCTAACTAATTATCACCTAAAAATGGATATAAAATTTTCCTAGATCTAAAAATACTATTTCAGAGAATTTCTCTAATGTTAAACTTGTTAGAGTTTTATGTCAAGCAATATGCGATTGCTTGAAGCATTACACCCTAGGTATCTAATTTGAAATACCTAGCATGCTGCCCCCAGCTAGCATATATATATAAGTTTACACTAGGGTTAAACCAGTTAATGGGCTATTGCCAATTAGGCCCACTACAAAGGTCCATTATCTATTAGGACTTATATTAGAACATATATTCGGGTTATTAATATACCCAACAATCTCCTCCTATGTTCTACATATAGCACTTTTCAATAGATAGATAATATAATGTTCAAACAAAATATTGAATCATTATATCACAAAAAGATTTAATACTCAAAATATGAATTCTTTAAGCACACTATCAATTTTAAAAATAAACTAAATTGATACAAATAAATTAAAAATATATAAATAATAAATATTCCAACATAGAGTTTTAGAAATTTAACTAAACTCAATCAACATGGGCATTTTCACTTGTAAGTGAACTATTTATTCAACTGAAAAAGAAAATATAATTGTTCCCCACAGTCCAGAGCTTTAGAGAAATTATTCATCAAGTAGATCATCCTCATCAGAAGTCCAGTTCAGTTCTGCTTCTTTATTTTCGTCATTTCTTGTAAGTTAGCAAATATGAATTTCATATAAATTCAATCATTTGTATAACTCTTTAAAGTGTCTAGTTCATCCAAAAGAACTTAGCACAATACCACAATGACTGAAAATAATAATATATTAATGTCAATTAAGCATCAATACAAATAATACATTAATGTCAATAATAGTATGCATCAATGTCAAAACCAATAAGCATCAATGTCAAGTTTCTTTATAAGAACAAGACCTAAACAATTTCTTTTTCAAAAGAATCATTTCATGTTTTTATGTGGAATGTTACAGCTGCCAAGTTCAAATCTAGTTAAGCTGTATCATCAAGTATGGAATAATACAACCGCTCAAGATAGAACATCCAAATGGAAATAAATTATCTCATCAAATATGGAATGAGACAATTCACCCAAAAGGATATATCATCAAATGTGGAATGATATATTGACAACTGTAAGCATCAAAACATTATCAAGTGCTTATCTTAATCATTAAAGGGAGATTCAAAAATTCAAAATAACACAGATGTAGGTTAATGCTTATCTCATATAGCTATTAACCCCATTTCCCCCACAATTTTGAATATTCGATCTTTGTTCAAACCTTTTGTGAGTGCATC
>CANXYC011114547.1:0-12624 GCA_948193065.1 Aleurites moluccanus | reverse complement strand
TATCAATAGACACCATTTTTCAACAATGGTATCATCAATGGTATCAACTCAATATCTTTCAAATCAAATGGTATTTGAATTAAAGGCATTGCAATATACAACATTCAATCAAGGATAAGGGTTATGGTAAACAACAAAGGTATGGAACAAAGGTTGGTTCGACAAAGAAAATCAGTGGGCCAATTGGCATGCCAATATTACTGGTGATGATGGCATTCAAATGGTAGGCCTATGGAATACAAAGCAATAGGCCAAAGACAAAATGAACTAGGCATTTTATCAAACACTTGGTAGGCATAATTTGGCAAGCCAATTGGTTAGGTTTAGGTGCAAATTTGACTTATCCATTTCAATCAACACAATACCACATTTGCAACAACACAATAGGTATCAAAGAAACAAGATTAAACAACATCAAAATGGATCAAAAAGGCATAGGAATTCAAGGCAAAAATCAAAGCAAAACCAAGGCATGAATAGTAACAACCCATTCGACCAAAACATGGGTTTTATATAAGGTTTCCAATTTCAATTCCAATACATTAGGCATTTCAAAGGATGTATATAAGACTCACCTAAGCCTTCCAATTTTTTTGGAAAATTGCTTTTCACCCAAATTCTTCAATTGAGTCAATTAGGGCAACTTTGTCAAATCTTGTGTTCTACATCAAGTTAACTACTAATTAGATACCTATTAACCTCCAATTGACATATTCTAACATCAATTAAGATAAACTAATACTAAATCATCAAACCCTTTCATGCAACTTCAAATAAGCTAGGTAATTTAGGCATTTTCATCAATTGGCATCAATTGATGCAATCTAACCTAAAACCCATCAAATTCAACCTTAAAATCATCTAACTAAACCATAAAAACAAACAAACAAATTGATTACCTTGGTTGGGATGAAATGGCCGAAACTTCCTTTCAATTAATCCTTGATATTCTTTGTTCTTTCATGCAAATTAATGATAACATTTGATATAACTAGGTTGATAGTTTAGATTTCTATCAATTTTCCTTAAGAATTTTGATGAAAGGATAAAGCAATAGATGGGAGAATGAATGGAAGATGGTTCGGCCAACATGAAGAACAAAAGAAGAAAATGAACAAATCATTCTAAGTGTGGTTTAAATACAAAAATCAATTGGAAAATTATAACTTGGTCCCTAAACTTCCATAAGATACACTTATACCCCAAATACTTCTGTAATTTATTCTGTCAATTATGTTAGGATTTAGAATTTAAAGTGGAGAGTCAATAAGCTTATTTTAATTTATACTTATTTATAAAAATAGTTTCAAAGTCATTCTGTAACTCCGACGGACCAATTTCCACTATTCACCTTAAAGTTTTTTTTATTTACAATTTTGCCATTTGTTACTTTTTCAGTGTTCCTAAATATTTTTCACTTCTTTCTTTTTACCAAAATTACACATGCTTTATGGTGATCTTTTACCCTTTAGTCCAATTCAGAAATTCTTTTGTTGACCAGACAGCTAATTTCTCGGCAGTGTTCCCGACACCGTCGATTTTTGAAAAAGTAATTAGTTCACTTTCTAACTGTGTCTCTAAAATTATTTTCCATCATTTCAAGACTTTTGAACTACATAATTAGAACTAAATCATGCATATAAGTTATAACTTTCTAGGGTTTTACATTCTACCCTTCTACAAATAAATTCGTCCTCGAATTTAAATAGATACATACCTCACTACTGGAACAGGAATGGATATCTGCCTCTCATCTCCTGCTTACTCTCCCAAGTGCATTTCTCCATCGACTTGTTTATCCAAAATACCTTAACCATAGGTATCTCCTTATTCAGCTGCTGTCTGACCTGTCGATCAACAATCTCCACTGGAAGCTCCTTATACGACAAGTCCCCATTGAGTGCCACATCCTATACCTCCAATATATGTGATGGATCAGACACATATTTTCACAGCATCGAGATGTGAAAAACCGGATGTACGTGGCTCATGCTAGGTGCAAGAGCCAATCTATATGCCACATTACCTATCTTCTCAATAATCTCAAATGGGCCTATAAACTTTAGTGATAACTTTCCCCTCTTCCTAAATCTCATAATACCCCTCATTGGTGAGACTTAAGGAACAAATGATCACCCACTAAAAAATGTCCATCCTTCCTCTTTGGATCAGCATAACTCTTCTACCTACTGAAGGCAGTTTTCATCCGATCTCTGATCATAGGCACATTTTTCATGGTTTCCCTAATTAATTCTGACCCCTCTAACTGCTTCTCCCTTAGCTCCACCCAACACACTGGAGATCTACATTTTCTACCATATAATGCTTCAAATGGAGCCATACTAATAGAAGAGTGGAAACTGTTATTATAAGAGAACTCTATCAATGACAAATAATAATCCCAGTTACCTTTGAAATCCAGAACACACAACCGAAGCATATCCTTCAAAGTTTGGATTGTCCTCTCTGACTGCCCATCCGTCTACGAATGAAAAGTAGTACTAAACCGTAACTGGGTACCCATGGTCTCTTGAAACTTTTGCCAAAACCATGAAGTGAACTGCGTACCCCTGTCTGAAATGATCATCAAAGGAACTCCATGGAGTCACATAATCTTATCCACATACAACTGTGCATACTGAGTTGTTGTGTAGCTGGTCTTAACTTCTAGGAAATGAGCAGACTTTGTCAAATGGTCTACAATCACCTATATAGAGTCATAACCCCTCGAAGTCCTCGGTAGACCCACTATAAACTCCATAGTAATCTGCTCCCATTTCCACTCCGGCAACTCTATCTCCTGAAGCAACCCTGATGGTTTCTGATGCTCAAACTTAACCTGCTGACAGGCTAAGCATTTGGATACAAACTAAGCCACATCTCTTTCATACCAAGCCACCAATATACATCTCTCATATCATGATAAATCTTGGAAATCCCTGGATGTATACTATATGCTGAATAGTGAGCCTCTCTCATAATTAGATCCCGTAGCCCATCAAAATCAGGTACACATATATGTTTACCACACTTCTGTACACCATCCTCCTCTGAAAACTCTATCATCTTCCCATTATGTACCTCTCCCTTGAGCTTTAGTAGATAAGGATCCCTATCCTGAGCCACTTTAATATCATCAAGTAATAGTGACTTCACCCGAAATTGGGCTATCAGAGCCTGGTTCCGATCCTGGGATCTCAAATCCAACTCCACTCCCATATCTGCCAAATCCCTCATCTCTCGGATTAAGGGTCTCCTACCAATCATGATATGAGCTAAACTACCTATGGACTTCCTGCTCAGTGCATCAGCCACTACATTGGCCTTACCCGAGTGATAAAGGATCTCACAATCATAATCCTTAAGTAGCTCCACCCATCTACGCTGCTGAAGATTCAGATCCTTTTACTGAGATATATACTATAAACTCTTATGATAAGTATATATCTCACATTTTGATCCATATAAGTAGTGTCTCCAAATCTTCAATGCAAATACCATAGCTACCATCTCCAAATCATGAGTCGAATAATTTGCTTCATACTTCTTTAGCTGACGAGAAGCATAAGCAATCACCATACTGTTTTGTATCAATACACACCCCAATCCAATCTGAGAAGCATCACAATACACCGTGAATTTCTCCCCCTTTGATGGCAATGCTAATACTAGAGCACTGGTGAGGCAATACTTCAAAGTCTGAAAGCTACGATCACACTCATCAGTCCATAAATAACACTCATGTTTCCACATTAGCCTAGTCAATGGAGCTGCAATCCTCGAGAAATCTTTCACAAACCTCCTATAATATCTAGCCATACCCAGCAAAATGCGAACCTCTGAAACACTAGTAGGCTGAGGCCAGTTTGCAACTGCTTCGATCTTCTAAGGATCCACCTTGATATCATCATTGCATATCACATGCCCAAGGAAACATACTTCGGTTAGCCAGTACTGGCATTTAGATAACTTAGCATACAACTGATGCTCTCGAAGTGTTTGCAATATAATCCTCAGATGATCCACATGCTCCTCCTCACTCTTAGAATAGATAAGTATGTCATCAATGAATACAATGACAAACTTATCTAAATATGACCTGAACACCCTGTTCATCAAATCCATAAAAGTAGCCGGTGCATTAGTCAACTCGAATGGCAATACCAAGAACTCATAATGCCCATATCGGGTCCTGAAAGCAGTCTTAAGTATATCACCCTTCTTAATCTTCAACTAGTGATACCCATACCTAAGATCAATCTTCAAAAAATGGCTAGCATCCTGCAACTGATCAAACAAGTCATCTATCTGAGGCAATGGATACTTGTTCTTCACTGTCACCTTATTCAGCTGCCTATAGTCTATACACATCCTCAAAGAGCCATCTTTCTTCTTTACAAACAATACCAGTGCACCCCAAGGAGAACTACTTGGTCTGATGAACCCTCTATCCAATAACTCCTGTAACTACACATTCAATTCCTTCAATTCAGCTGTAGCGATTCTATATAGAGGAATAGATATAGGATCAGTGCCTCCATGCACCTCAATCTCAAACTCAATCTCCCTATATGGGGCAATCCTGGTAACTCCTCAGGAAATACATCAAGAAACCCCTGAACTACCAGTATCTGATCAAGCTGTACAGAAGACTTCTGCACATCTATCATATGACCCAAATAAGCTGAACAACCTTTCCTGATCATCCTTCTGGCCTAAATAGCAGAAACTAGATTAACCTAAAACTCCCATATATCACCCTGAAAATCAAATGGTTGTACCTCAGGCTGAAACTTGACCTTCTTCCGATAACAATCAATAACCGCCTGATGCCTCGTAAGCCAATCCATATCCAAAATAACATCTAACTGTAATACAAGCAACTCAATCAGATCAGTAAGCAATATTTTATCATCAATCTCAATCACACAGTCAAGATAATAAAAGTCCACATCAACAGTCTCACCCATAGGAGTAGCAATCATCAAAGGTACATCTAACAATCTCTTTTCCTTATTCAATTTAGGTGCAAAATGTGGTGACATAAAAGAATGAGTAGCACCAGAATCAAATAAGGCATTTGCAATCTCATTCTGAATTAGAATAGTACTTGTGACCATATTGTCTGATTTCTGGGCCTCTTGGGTATTGACTGCAAACACTCTGCCCTGACCCCTACCTGCTGGGGTCTGACTACCATTGAGAGTCTGTCCTCCTCTGCCTCTACCTCTGCCTGAAGCCTCTCTGCCCATATTTTGACTCATCTGTACCGTCGATTGAGAAACCATAGCACATGGCTGCTACTGCTCACCCCATAATGGACATCTGTTAATGAAGGGACTATGCTGCCCCCACTTCAAATAGACACCTGACTGTAACCGGCACTCCCCTCCGTGCCTCCATCCACAAAGCCTATAAACTAGCACACCAGGAATCTGTGTCGCTGGTCTAAAGGAATCCTATGAATAAGCACGTGTAGACCATACCACTGGTGATCCCCTACTCTGAACCCTTCTCCTTTGACTACTAGCTGTAGATCTCTGATCAAATCGAGATACTGGCTCTGTCTGCCTAGGCTGGGAGCTGCTTTCCCCCCTCCTAACTTGAGATCCTGGACCTCCTTTCCTCTTCTGGTCCCTTTTAGCCCTCTCTGTCTTATACTTCTCTTCCATCTGTGTGGCCTTATCAATAACTATCGTCAGAGAAGTAAACTCTATAGCCAATAATGCATTATGAAGTGCAACATGTAAACCCCTTCGAAACCTGCTGATCAGATCAACCTCAGTAGGAACAATGTGAGTAACATACCTACTCAGCTTGATGAACTCCTCTGCGTACTCCTCTACTGATCTGTCTTTCTGCTCTAACTGCTTAAACCGAACCAAATTACGGGTCTTCACCCCCTCTGTAATAAACTCATCAATAAGCCCCTATCGAAACTCAATCCATGTAGGTGGGTGCTCACCATATAGCTTGGGCTCCATCCTCCTAGAAAACCAAGTCCACGTCTTCCCCTTTAGTAATAATCTAACTAACTCCACCGCTCTCAACTCAGAACATGGTAGTCTCCTTACTACCTTCTGCACCTCCTTCAAGAAATCCACAGGGTCACTACCTCTGTCGCCCCTGAACTCAGGCAGGTTTAGCTTTAGAAAGCTAAACATAGATACACTACCCTCCTCAATCACTCTACGGCCTCCCTGTATAGCAGGCTCCCTAGGAACCCTTACTGGCTGGACAAGAGCTGGTGCAACTAGTACTACCTCTGGTGCCATAGGTGGAGGAACTACTACTAGAACTGGTGGCGGCGGTACATATTGACGCTCCCACCTCAAATCAACCATCTTTCTATGTAACTCCATCAATCCCCTCATCATCTCCACTCTTCAAGGGTCATCGCCCCTCTTTGTATCCTCTAAAGTCTGTCAAGATCTAGACGGACCCTCTGAAATTGAAATCTCCCTCACTAAGGACTCATTAGAGGCAACCTCTACCTCACGGGTATCTCTATCCCTATCATCGGACATCTCTGTAATCTGTTGAGAAAAATGAAAACACACTCAGAATATAACAGAAATGCAGAATATTAACATATAACAGATGATAACAACAAAAGATGACAAAGGAAATCCTATGCTCCATGGTTTACTTAATTCTACCCCATACTGTACTTAGTCACTATTCCTCTATAATTTGAGTACTATTCATCTGTAACCTAAAACTCCACTGACTGTAACCTAGAGCTCTGATACCACCTCTGTCACGACCCATTTTCGGATCATGACGGTCCTAGGATGCGAGAGATGCCAATGGCGACCGGCACCTGTAGAACCCAGTATCACATGCATAATCTATAAACCTCAATTACTTATCCATTTTACTTAGTTACCATTTATTCTGTCATTCTATTATTCTTACTGTAATTTAATGCAATTGGCTATAACAGTCATTATATCATACCATATAATCATTATATATCTCATAATACCATCACATACATATATACATATTCATTTCCTAGCTAACCCATACATACCCCCATGGAGCAGCTAGATTATGAACATCTAAATACAGAATTCAAATATATACATGAAATGACTGTAGCAAAAATTCTTGGATGACAGACGACGGGATTCTGCAACCTACTCCTTTCTTGAAATGGTTAAACAAGAAAAAGGTTAGTATATAAGATACTCAGTGAATCTATATGCATCACAAGTCAAAATAGGATGGAACAATGATATATATATGATAAAGGAACAATGGAATAGTATCAATCATGTTGTTTTACAGAATCAGTATCAGAAATTGATAGGAATATTAATGGTCATATCAAGTCATGAAATCATATGGTAAGACAGGTATAGGGCCTTGTAACACGTAGAATATGTATAATCACACAGTCAATCACATATCAAGTAAGCATAAGACTGATCAGGTTCTATGGCTGGGACCAATAACCTTTCCCAGCTAGGGCATCAATATCAATGTGCACATTGCCGACAGTATGTACTTACTACCCTGTCGGAGCGGCAGCTCTGTCAAACCACATTTAGGTCAATAAAAATGAACATCATATCAATAGACACCATTTTTCAACAATGGTATCATCAATGATATCAACTCAATATCTTTCAAATCAAATGGTATTTGAATTAAAGGCATTGCAATATACAACATTCAATCAAGGATAAGGGTTATGGTAAACAACAAAGGTATGGAACAAAGGTTGGTTTAGTAAAGAAAATCGGCAAGCCAATTGGCATGCCAATGTCACTGGCGACGATGGCATTCAAATGGTCCTATGGAATACAAAGCAATAGGCCAAAGACAAAATGAACTAGGCATTTTATCAAACACTTGGTGGGCACAATTTGGCAAGCCAATTGGTTAGGTTTAGGTGCAAATTTGACTTGCCCATTTCAATCAACACAATACCATATTTGTAACAATACAATAGGTATCGAAGAAACAAGATTAAACAACATCAAAATGGATCAAAAAGGCATAGGAATTCAAGGCAAAAATCAAAGCAAAACCAAGGCATGAATAGTAACATCCTATTCGGCCAAAACATGGGTTTTATATAAAGTTTTCAATTTCAATTCCAATACATTAGGCATGTCAAAGGATGCATATAAGACTCACCTAAGCCTTCCAATTGCTTTGGAAAATTGCTTTTCACCCAACTTCTTCAATTGAGCCAATTAGGGAAACTTTGTCAAATCTTGTGTTCTACATCAAATTAACCACTAATTAGTTACTTATTAACCTCCAATTCACATATTCTAACATCAATTAACATAAAATAATACTAAATCATTAAAACCTTTCATACAACTTCAAATAAGCTAGGTAATTTAGGCATTTTCATTAATTTGCATCAATTGATGCAATCTAACCTAAAACCCATCAAATTCAACCTTAAAATCATCTAATTAAACCATAAAAACAAACAAACAAATTGATTACCTTGGTTGGGATGAAATGGCTGAAACTTCCTTTCAATTAGTCCTTGATACTCTTTGTTCTTCCATGCAAATTAATGATAGCATTTGATAGAACTAGGTTGATAGTTAAGATTTCTATCAATTTTCCTTAAGAATTTTGATGAAAGGATGAAGAAATAGATGGGAGAATGAATGGAAGATGGTTCGGACAATATGAAGAACAAAAGAAAAAAAATGAACAAATTATTCTAAGTGTGGTTTAAATACAAAAGTCAATTGAAAAATTATAACTTGGTCCCTAAACTTCCATAAGTTACACTTTAACCCCAAATTCTTTTGAAATTTATTCTATCAATTCTATCATGATTTAGAATTCAAAGTAGGGTCAATAAGCTTATTTTAATTTATACTTATTTATAAAAATAGTTCTAGAGTCATTCTATAACTCTGACGGACCAATTTCCATTATTAACCTTAAAGTTCCTTTTATTTATAATTTTGCCATTGGTTACTTTTTTCAGTGTTCCTAAATATTTTTTACTTCTTTATTTTTATCAAAATTACACATGCTCTATGGTGATCTTTTATGCCTTGGTCCAATTCAAAAATTCTTCTGTTGACCGGACAACTAATTTCTCGACAGTGTTCCCGACACCGCCGATTTCTGGAAAAGTAATTAGTTCGCTTTCTTACTGTGTTTCTAAAATTATTTTCCATTATTTCAAGACTTTTGAACCACATACTGAAAACTAAATCATGCATACAAGTTATAACTTTCTAGGATATTACACACAATGATGTATACATAACTCACCTTGCTAAATTACTTTACTTTTTTCACTATTCACCTCTTTACTTTGAATCTCCACTTATATTATCTTTGTCATTCGAAGATACACATCAATAAATGTTAAAATAAGTATATATTTATGTATCATATATTATTCTTAAATTTAATTTACTTAAAATTCATATGTTCCTTAACTTAGGGTTTAAACTTTTAAACTTTTACTATTTTTTCCTCATTCTAGCAGTCTGTGTTCTTTTGTCTATAACTCATTATATATATATATCCAATTTCCTTAATTCTTTGTTCTACTTAACCTAGATATTTTATATTCTAACATATCTCAAATTTGGAAATGTTCAAATTTTACACTGCATATGATGATAGTTTGAACTCAACCATACTACCAGCCTTGTTATCCTGCACTCCAGTCCGGGCAGTCACTATTGTTTTGCTTGTATCTCATAAAATACTAATTCAATAATAAAACCTTTTTACAAGTCTCTATATAAGATATAATAAACATTTTTAATATTGAACACTTAGCTTAACTCAGTCTCTATCATTCTATAAAATAAAAACACAATATCATTTTATAGAAATCCTAAATTTGAGTCAGTCTCAATTTTTACTTAATATCTCTTTTCTCACTTTGAATTTTCCAAATTACTTTGACATGATTATAAATAACACATTTATCTACGACTTTTATATTTTACACTTATGAAAATTCAGTCACTAAGGTCATGAAATAACAGACCCAACTTACTGTTTCTACTAGAGTCTGAATTTCCAAATATCACATATAACCATTTATAACTTTTTTACTTGTTTTCAATACATATCTTTCAAGAAAAAGCCTAATTTCTCAATCATAAACATACATAACTTCATGTCTAATTCAAGTTCATAAATTTATATACTACTTAAACTATAAAGATCATAAATTATAAGTTATCATGGAAAATAAAATTTTACCTTAATCAAAATTTCATCTTCTTCCTTGTCACCTTCAAATTTCTCCACCTCTTTTGTCTTTAATCTTCCTTTCTGTATGCTATCTTCACTTCCAAATCACCTTTTTACTCTTATAATATCTTGAATATTGATTTCTATGGAATAATCCCACCAAAAATTATCTAAAGGAAAGCATTTGGTGAAGAAAAGTTGAAAATTTTCCTAGGAACCTTGCGAGGTGTGGTTCGTCCACTTCAATGCTTTTGTGTAGATTTTCTTCTTCAACTCCTTTATTATTATCCTTACACATATATATATATAAAATAAAAATCCAAATATAAATACAATAAATTTTTTCTAGAAAACTTATAGAGAATTATAGAAAATTCTAGAGAAATGGAGATATTTCTCTTATAAATGAATATTTGTCCTTTCTTGTTCAATACTAAGTAAAATAAATTAAGTCAAAATTTTGGTTCTTTTTCTCCAAGAGTGGCCGGCACACTTTCTTTAAAAAAATAGATTTACTTTGTCTGCTTAAGGAAACAATAGAAATAAAATGATGATAAGTATTAAGATTTTTGTGCCATCAAAATGTGACATGTGTAAAGTTTTTCTTATACTTCTTTATAACATAAAACAAGTAAAACCTTGGCTAATTTATCATGCTTGGCTGGGCCATAATTGTTAAATATGATACAGATTTTTCAGTTTTCAATTTATGTAAATGGTGATAAATTTGGTGGGTCCCACTTGCCTTTAACTTGGAATTTTTTTTCCTCCCTAGACACCTTAATCCTTTGCAATTTCATTCCTCTTTTCATTTTAACTAACTTTTAATTAGTACTTCATCATTATTAGTCATCCAATATTGACACTCATTTACTTTGTTTAACAATCCATCGTTGTCTTTACAGTCGCTTACTCTTAAATCTTCAATCTCTGTACCAAATTTTTCTTAACTGTCATCTTTTGACTATTCATTTTCTCTTATTAACTTAATTAATTCTTATAAAGTTATTTCATTTGTGTCTATCTAATATTAACCATTCTGTCTATTCTGTCTCAATTCCTTATTTTCTAAAATTTTTCTATGTTATGTTCTGCCTTATGTAACTGTTTTCAGAATTTCGATTCATGTCATTTTCTATTCTCTGCTTTTCAATACTCCTACTTACTGTCATCTAATTGGCTCCATATGGGTATTACATTTATATATGTTTGTTCTGTTATAATTTATTGATATTTTATATTTGTTAAAATATTTCACGTGTGATATATTTTTTATTTTTAAGTTTGTTTTAAAACTAGGCACACATATTTATCTTTATTTTATTTTATTTTGCTTGAGGACAAACAATGGCTTAAGTGTGGGAGAATTGATCAACACATTTTTTCCACTGTTTTTTCTATGTATTTTGATAATATTTTTATTTAATTTAATTAGTTTTTATTAGTATTTAATAATATATTTAATAAATTACTAATAATGCCTTGGCTAGCATTTTTTGTATTTTTTGTATTACTTTTCAAGTATCTTTAGTGAGAAATTACATAAATCAGAAATTGGGTTAAAACAAAATATTTAGAAGATGGATTTGAAGATCAAATTAGGTCCAAACCCATTCATTCTGGCCTGCACACCTGTACTACCTTCTAATTCTAATACAATCGTGCTATCCTCAACACCCCTGTGCCCACGAATTGAAAACCAACATACCTGTGCCACTAACTTCACACAGCCGTGTTGATTGGTTTTAGCCAACCAGACATGGGCCTACAAAGGCCGTGGCCCAAATTCAACTCAACAATTTTGATACAGTCATACAAAGTTCAGCACATTAATGTCCATCCAATAGAAACATACCACCCCTGTATTGTGGAATGCCACACCCAAATATGCAAGCTGTGAATGACGCAATAATTTTACTCTATTTGAATTTTAAACCATATTAGAAGATTGAGAGCCAAATAAGGAAACAAGTTTAATGAAAATTAACATGGAGCAAATTGTGGATCGTTGTTTCATACCAAATAAAGAGTAAAGGAAGAAGAAAAATAATAAAATGAGACAGTAGCCTCGTTCCTCTCATCTTCCTCTCTCTATTTTCTCTTTGTTCTCTGTAACACAGTGCATATCCAAGAACATTTATGTCAGATCCCCACTTTAGAGATATGACGATCCTAGAGAATAGGAAGACTTAAGGTCTCCTAAACCCGTAGAAACCATTTTACCTTATAGATTATTAAGTTATTAAAATTTTATAAAAAAAATTTCGCCAGAGTTTCTTTTGTAATTACAACAATTCCAAGTTAAAACTAATCAATTATACAACATTTCACAGTCTATAAGAAAATTTACACTTCTATAATCCCACCTTATACTCTCAACTTTAATTTTATATCAAATTCTCATACTTCAATGAGCAA
>CANXYC011114438.1:0-21071 GCA_948193065.1 Aleurites moluccanus | reverse complement strand
TTTTTATTTATATTGCTTAAGCTATATTAAGCTTATTTGTGTATGCATGCCATATAGTTTTATTTATGGGTTCTTCGTGGTATTGGTAGCATAAGCATCACCCGTACCCTAGGACCGTCATGGCTCCTAAGTTGGGCTGTGACAACTTCTCTAAAGAAAACTGCAGTAAATTCCACATTAAATTTCAGAGTTACTATTCACAGCAGTTCATCCTCTAAAATTTCATCCACATTAATTACCATTAATGGCTTCAGATTACTAGCAATAAATTCCCTATACCCAGAATTAATTATCTTAACCCAGAAACTTAAATAAATCAAGAGAAAATAACTTAGGAAGAAAATTTACCTTATTTCCTTCAAACTGAGTTTCTTGCAAAACACTGCTCAAATTGATGATTTTGCCTTAAATATAGACTAATCTAGAAGTCTATTGCATTAATCTAAACTTTAATGCCTTAGAATAAAATATGGAACAAAACTGAGACGAAAATTGAATTTTACGAAAAGAAGGAAGAAGGAATAAAGCGTGAAAATCGTTACTGGATGCTGGGGATTAAATAGACCTCTGCCCAGAAACATGCTAGCCAGCTCGCCTCACCCAACCTACCTCGGCAAAGCTTCCTCGTCAAACTAGATCGCCAACTCGCCTCGGCAAAGCTACCTTGCCTAAGCCAGCTCTCCAACTCGCCTTGGCAAAGCTACCTCGCCTAAGCCAGCTCGCCAATCTCACTTTGCATTCCCAGCTCGCACTTGCCAGCCCGCAAATCTTGATCCGACAATTGCTGCCTCGCACAATCCAGTTCGCATAGGCTTCTTCGAGAATGCTGCCTCGCCAGACTCTCCTCACAACCCTTCCTCGCATAAGCCACTTCGGCAATGCTTCTTTGCCTCTTCGCTCCTTCCCGAATTGCCACTACGCACAATCTCTCTTCGCACAATGCCTTTTCGCATAATGCTTCTTCGCCAACTTCTCTTCACCTTAGCTCCTCGCCAAAGCTCTTCGCCTATGCCACTTCAGCAACTCACTTCACCACTTCGCCATAATACCACCTCGCGTTGCCAGTCCGCCAAAAATGCCTTCTCGCATTTGGCTGGCTCTCCATAACAATACTGTTATGTTAAATTCCTGTTTGAACATCCCCCAACTTGGCCAGCTTGCAAACAAGCTATAATTATCCAACTTATCAATTCTTCTTATCACTTACAATCAATAGGCAGAAACACAACACATCCAAATTTCAAATTAAGCTAACCATTACACAGCCAGTAGTGACTCTCCAAAAGTCACCCAGACTCCTGCCTCAAGGTCTAACCGAACAGCCTTAATACAAATCATTCTCCACTGAGATATGCTTATCCATAAATTCTGAAATTTTATAGGCATTGTCTCAACACATAAAGGAACATTTTTCATGTTTACCACTTCAGCTAATTCTGCCTCAGTCATTCCCAGTAATTCCAAACAGACACTGCATCCCTGCAGAAATTCTCAACCAGACCAGCCTTGTTCAAATAGACACAAATCATAACATACACAGTATTTTGCCAAACCATTTTATAGAATTATAGCTAAGACATAATTACCAACTTTCATGTTTTACACTTTACCAAATTATGTCTTTAAGACCAAGTAATGGTCAACACTGAATTCTTCTGCAACCCAAAATAAAAGTTTTCTGAAATTTTCAATACTCTCATTTAAAATTTTAAAAATTCTCCAACATACAAAAATCAACAAATACACTTCAAAATGGCAGATATTACATCAGGTAAGGCTTGCTACAGGTTCCAGTGGCATATCGCCTTTCCGTTCCCTAGCGCTGATCATGATTCCAAGACAGGGTCGTGACACAATATGTTGTGGCTGAGTAGATGTCAAAACATTAGAGTGAGCAATGGAAGACTGAGTAGGCTTTAATAATGCAAGCAGTTGCTGACATTAATCTTGAGTAAAAGGAAAAGACCCAACAGTTGAGAAAAAAGCTTTAACAGTCGAGGAAAAAGCTTTAGGCATCACATAACTAGATTGCATACTAGAATTACGAAGAGGAACCTGATTGCTAATACTATCAAATAATGGATTATACATAGCAGAGTTATCAAAATTACCAGAATCATGACCATCATACTTAACACCACATGCCTCTACTTAATTAATGTTGGCAATTGGAGGTATCATCCTCGGCCCAAAGCCAGAATTGAAGCTAGGAAGATATCCATGCCTCTTATAGCACCTATCAACAGTATGTCCAAGATAGCCAAAGAAAATACATAGAAGTTTTTTATAACCTAAATTGAAGAACCTCTTATTTTGGTAGGCATTAAAACTATTGGATTGTAGAGGATTTGAGATTTGATTAGAATCATTAAAGGTTTTGCAAGTAAAAACAATAGGTTCATTAGAGGAAGCTTTAGGATTGTTTAGCTGTCTTTTATGTTGAACAGCCAAATAAAGAGCTTTGTTAATTGGAGGCAATAACCCAATCAATATTCTTTATGACTTAACAGTGACAAAGTTCTCATTCAATCCCTTAAGAAACCTAATAATATAGTCCTTATCTTGATAACTCTTAATAGTGTCAATATCATCACATTTGCACACAGGACCACAAGAACATGCAAGTATTAGTCTTAGATTCATTAATTCTTCCCACAATATCTTAAGCTGAGTAAAATAATTGATTACAACAGAATCACCTTATTGATATGAAAATTTATTCTGTTGTAAATCTGAAATCCGAAATAAATCTCCCTGTGAGAATCGACGTTTAAGATCCTTCTAAATATCACAGACATTATTAAGATAAATGATGCTTTAAGCAATCGAAGAAAAGGCCGCCTTTACGAGCCAGGATAACACCATTGTATTATATTTTTGTCATATTGTGTAGTATGCATCTATAGAAACAGGAACAAGAATAGAGGCATCAACAAATTGAAGCTTGTTTTTAGATAACAAAGTCATTTTCATAAATCAGAACCAAGAATGATAGTTAGAGTCATTCAACGAGTGTGAAACTAGATTGAGAGATGGATTCTCATTAGGATGGAAAATAATAAGGGTTTGAGAGTTGGATTCTCATTAGGATGGAAAATAATAAGGGTTTGAGAGTTGTTCTTCTGTTTTGACATTAGAACTAGAAGAAACAACAGATCCAGAAGCATCATTGTGATTTTGTTGATTCATCATTGAAAAACAAGAGATCTTAGTAAAAAAAAAAAAAAAGCGTTTGTTTACTAAGAAAATAATGGAAAAAGTCGAGAAAGGAAAAAAGAAAAACAGTTATCAGAGAAAGAGAGAGAGAGTTCTAGAAACAAGCAGAAAAGAAAATAACATATTAATACTCTAATGCAATATCAATTTCACTAAAAAAATAAAAAATAAATTTTCTTTCTATCATTAATGCAAGACAGAAGTTTCTTATATACAATATTTACTTAGCTACTTAGCTGGCATATACAACTATTATACTAACTCACTTAACTAACTACCTAACAAACTAGTTAACAGAATTAAATTACATATTTACAGTTTGATATAATATGTTATAATTTTTTAAGTCAATTATATAATATATTGAAAGATAAAATTACAATTTTATAAAATGTTATGATAAAAAATATAAAAATTATAAGAAGAATATATATTCATTAACAATATTTATTTATTTCTACTATATCATAAAGTATATAACTTTATATGCTCCGGTTTAGTTCAATTAACCATCAATTCTGTAAAATAAAAATATATTCTAAATCAGTTCAAATTTGTTTATTTATTTTTATTTTTATTTTTTTCATGTTTTTCGGTTTTGTACATCAATTTTTCTATTTTTCTTTTCGCACGGAGAGATACATTGAGTTGATGTATATATGGCTTTTTATGACGTTAGTTATGTCATTTCAAATCTATCCAATTGATCAAATAACAAAATTGTAATGAATAATAAAAATCATTAATTTTGAAATTAGAAATCAAAATATTAATTGATTGAAACTTATGAGGAATTTTAATAATTTATTTATTTATAATTCTTAGAGAGTAGGGGATTCTTAAAGCGGGTGGCAGTCACTCTCTAAGAGTTTTTGAAAAAAATATTAATAAAAATTAGTACCATTCCTCAAAATCATGAGGTTAGATTTTTCTCTGGGTATTAATAAAAAATTTGATTTCAAAGTATGAGAGGTATGTGAATTTCAACATTCTTCCCTTTTTTTTTCTCAAGAAAACAAAATCCACAAGTTATGTGAGAAAAATAAAATAAACAAAATAAAATGATAACTATGTCATGTAAGTTGAAGGTCAAATTTGATAGGAAAAATAATCAAATAAAAAAAAATAAAGAACTAGAATATTGAATATATTTGAGAAAAAAATAATAATTATTGTGCATTATTATAAAGAAATTGTTGAATGAATTTTCTACAACATGAATCTTTTGTAAAGATGATAAGATTTTTCTTTTTTAAATGCAAAGTTGATAAGATTTTCAAATAATAAATGTGTGAAGGAAATTGCCACGTAACCTTTGTTAAAACTTTGTCTAAACTTTATTAATTATTTTGTGATGCGTAGAAAAATGTATTGGTCAAACCATCCACGTCTGACAACGACGCAAAATTTGCCCTCGCCAAGTCTTTGTGTTGGGAAACAGTAACTTTTTAAAAAATATATATATATATTATTTAATTCATAAAATTTAGCGAAAATAATATTTAAATTTCTACACTTTTAGAAAATAATTATTAGATCACTAAGATTTTATTCCGTCATAATAATTGATACTTTTATAATTTTTTTTAATTTTTATTAAAAAAATTAAAAAAAATTATTTTTCAAAATATCTTCATTTTCAACCTCTATATTTTTTCATTCATTTTCTTTTTCTTTTTTTCATTTTCTTCCCATTTTCCTTTGTAAAAAGTTCACATCCAGATATTTTTTTATTTTTCTTTATCCTGTAATATTTTTTCTTTTTTTTTTTCTTTATCATAATTAAATAATTGTGTAAATTTTAGGTTTGTTGAAATTAAAAAAAGAGTAAATTTTGTGTATGGGTATTGTGATTAATAAAATTGTGTGAAAAATTGAAGGTTTGATTGTGAAGGAAAATGAAGAAAGTTTGAGGTATGTTTTAATAGAATGATATGAAAAATAAAATTTGATGAAAAATGAAGAAAGTTTGAGATATGTTTTAATAGAATGGTATGAAAAATAAAATTTGATAAAAATGAGGAATATTTAACGGTCAAATAGACTGAATAATTAATTGTTGTGACAGAATCAAAAGAGAGACCTAATAATTACTTTCTGAAAATGTAGGAACTCAAGTATTAATTTCACTAAATCTTAGGAGTTAAATAATATTTTACCAAAAAAAAAAAATCATGTCAACAATGAAAGAATTAAATCCCAAATTTTCCACTTTTCACACATATAAAAAAAAAAATTAAAACTATACTTAATAAATATTTTAATATTTTATTTTATTTTTTCATAAATTTGGAATCCCCCACTTTTGATATATTCAAAAGGAATGGAATTAAATTAAGTTTAATAAATACAATAATACTTTTTTTTTTTATGAGAGGTGAAATAAATTAATTTTTTTTTTAGATTTAATTTTATTTTTTATATTTAAATTATGTGACATAGAAATGTTTTGAAAATATATAGTTTTAATTTGCTGTTTGTTTTACCATGATGGATTTCTCAGTTTTATTAAGACAACTTTTATCTTTTCTCAAAGAAATAAATTGAAATAATTTTATGAGTTAAAATTTAAAATTAAGGTATTTCTTAAATGTTGAGTTAAAAAAATTTAAAATTTAAATTTATCTAAAAAAACAATAATATAACATTTATCAAATGATGGGTTTTAATTATTCTATTAAATAAAACTTTAAAATTAATTATATATAAATAATCTAATTGATATTTAAGAATGAATTGAAGACATTAAAATAATAAAAAAAAAATTCTTGAAATATTTTTGTTATTATTTGACTAAAGAAATTTCTAATTTTTTTATATTATTGTTTTTTGATTTAAAATTTCTTATTTTATCATATGATTTCAAATTTTAAGTTTGCAAATTGATTAATCGAGACTTAAAAAATCTCATTCTTAGATGAGTCTCAAAAAATAAGTTCAAGACGAAAACAAATAATCTAAGATGTAAACCATAAGACAATCAAGCCAAGTTCCTCTCAAGATCTATAACAAGAAGTCCTAGACCTCTTAAAACAAGTCCCCCATCTTTTTACTCTTTCTCATCCAAGTAGGAGTACCTTGTCTTATCAATGGATAGCTTACAAGGAAAAACTTTATCAATAATTTTTTACATGCTTGCTTGACATGCAATCTTTATTACATTTGAAAATGGAATTTTGTCACTTCAACACAAAGCTCATAGCCTCCAAATCAGACGCATCATTACCCCCTTATCAAGTAACAGAATGATGAAACTCAGCTTAGTTGAGTACATATATCCGTGCAACTCAAGATTTATATAAATACTCAAAGTTTTCTAAATTAAATGGGACATTTAGTTGCACCCCTCACCAGGCTTTTGGATAGACTTCTCCCTATTCTAAAGAGCACACTCTCACAGAAAGGTAACACAACATATGCTTTAAGCCTTTTTGGCTTCCAGGAAGCACTCTTTCTTTAACAGAACAATCTCTTAATCATCCATAGGAGGCTAACCTTTTCTCTTGAAATGGCCATTCTCCAAAGTCTAATGCACAAACCCTTCTTCCTCACTAGAATCTCTCGATAACTCTCACTTAAGAAAGTAGTGGCATCATTTCTAAGTCCACTCTCTCCCCGAGTCTTTAACTCCATACACGTAGTCATACTAACATAAATATCAGAAAGCTCATGTAAGGTAATATGCTTGGCATAGTCCTCCTAATGCCATTGATATTTTTCATGCAGGCTGAGATAAAGTCTTTGCTCCAACACCTAACTTCATCCTTTCCGTCTATTAAGGTCCATACCTCCAATGTGTTCAGTACCGTTTCATCCATCAATATCCCTACATCCACTCAACAAGGCCAACACCATTCCTATCAGTTCCACCAAAATCAACACCGTTATCCAACGAGATTCGCACTGTTCCATCATACAAAGGTTTTGCACCTTTGTAACAATCACACCACTAAAATTTACAACCTCGGCATACCTACATCTTCCTACTGTATCCTCTTGTTCACACAATCCTAAACTGGACCTGCTTCTTTCTAGAAAAGTCTAGGCCTATTACTTAACATACAACAATACACATACTCCAAACACTGCAAGGTCTCAGTCTGATAAGAGCCTTTAGTCTTTGAGATGCTCTGACCTAACCGAGTTGAGGAAAAAAGTCTATTATTGAAAAAAAAAAGTTTGAAAAAAAAAAAGAAAAAATATATATATATATATATATTAAGTTGTCGGACTGAAATGTTAAAAATATAAATATATATATTGTTAGTATGAAATAACTAAATATTCTATTCATTACCGGCAAATAACGATGATTTAACTGATAAGACCAGTAGTGAATGACTTTTGAAAATATTAGGATTTAATTGTAAAAAATTTAAAATTTAAGATTTAATTATAAAAAGAGTCAACTTTGAATATTTATAGGATTTAATATATAAATTTACTTTGAATTTTACACATTTTATAATTATAATCTATTTTTATTTTTGTATTAATTCTATCCCAATTTGAAAATATAATTATAATTCTACCATAAAATAAAAATAATAATAATATTTTTATATTAATTTAAAGTGTAAAAATAAAATTCACATTAAAATTTATTATATCATACTATCAATTTAATATTTAAATATTAACATGAACTAATTAGAATCTCAAAGTGAATTTGATAAACTACTAATTATCAAATTAATGACTCAATTAATTAAATTTATAAAACTAAAGATTTTTTTATTATAATTAAAATTTAAAAATTAAATTGACAATATTATATAATAAATTTAAGGATTAATTTAGTCTTTTGGTATTTTAATTAATAAAACTTTTCTTATAATTATGAATTAAGGTAAAATTTTAACTATGTTTTCAAATTGGGATAAAATTAACCTAAAAAAAAACATAAAATTCATGATAAATTTATCTATTAAACATATTTATAATGTTGCTAAAGGTATATGTATTACAATGTCATAAGGATATTTTAATTTTTTTTAGAGTATATATAATGATATTATTAAAATTGACAAAATAAAAAGTACTAGTTAAAATTGAAAAGGCATACACATATTTGATTTTTTTTTTTTCCTTTTTCTCATTTGGCCTTCACCCTTTTGGAATTCTATACATTGTACTTGCAATGCTTTTCTAGAGATGGATGATTTCATTAGCATTTAAAAGTAAGTGAAACATGTGAAGAACCATAACCAAACCTGGTTTGCCCCATCCCCACCACCAAATCTTCCAAGCATAAGAAAAAGTATAGAATTTGCCTCACAACAAACTTCTTAAGTAGGTACAATTGGTCACCTATTTATTATAGCATGACTTCCTTATATATAGATGATGCTTATAGGAATTTGATCAACAAATCACAAATAAATTTAAAGAATATGTATTTAAAGCAGCTTTGATTTTTTATTTTATTTAGTGTCTTATCTTTTACTTTATTTATTTTTATGCGCTATATTATTTAAGAAAAATATTAATTATTAAAATATTTTAAAAAGAAAGTAATATAACATATAAATAAATATATAAAATATGAGATGAGATATCAAATGAAATAAAAAATCTGAATTATATTTAAAAAGTATTGTCATATTAAAAATATTGATAAAAATTAATTTGAAAAATATTTATTAATAGAAATAATAAATATTACCAAAAATTCAAATTAATTAATTAAAAATATCCTTCAACACCAACAATATCTTCTTATCCTTACTGTGACTTAAAAAAAAAAAAAAAAAAAAAACTCTATATATATCAAATTATCTTTAACAGAAAGTCAATATAAAAAGATAGGAGTTTAATGAACTCATTTAAACACTTGCCTACCAAGAAAAATCAAAAATATAGAAGAAAAAAAGAGATAATCAAAATTATTAGTCTTAGAATTTAATTATAAATTGAAAATACAGAAAAAAGTAAGATAATTGGAATTACTAGTCTTAAAATTTAATTATATAAAAATAAAAGAAAGATTTAATTTTTTCGAATAATATGATCTTGTGATACTTTTTTTTTTTCTTTTTATTCAAGATAAAAATATTATATGAATGAATCAATTAATATTTAAAATATATTAATTCCTTTTTGATATAAATGAATTTTATTAAAGTTTATAAAATTTATTTGTAAATTAATAATTTTGTATTTGTTTTAAATCTAAATTTATTTAAAATTCTAAATAATTAAATATGTGAAATTAAAAATAATTAAATTAAATCCTATCAAAATATTTGATATTTTTAAATGAATTTCATAATTTTAAACCAATAAATTTTAAAAGATTAAAATACTCTTCTTAATTTTAATATTTTGTTCTCTTTCTATCAATTGATTGTTTCAAATTTCTTTTGAAAATGACTCTCTCCTTTTTTTTTTTTTTAATATATGTAATTTTTTATTTTTAAGAACATATTTATTTTTTAATTTATTTTTAAATTTTTTTATTAAATATTTACTTAATTATTTTTATTTTTATTTATTTTTCATATTAAAATAAAAATATTTTATTTTTTATTTTAAAATTATAATAATTTAATAATTTTTTTAATTCATATGTTAGAAAATATAAATTATAAATATTTTAAAATAATAATTTTTTTCCAATCGTATTTTATCAATGGATAACAATAAATCTTCATTTTTATAGTTTATCCATCTTAGTTAGATCCAATTAATAATTTTCTAGAAGAATTAATTATCTAATTATTTTTATTTTTTAATTTAATTATAACTCAAAACTTCGATTCGAATCTCATAATTTTTTTAAGCATAAGTTAGATATTGTAATTAAATAATTTTTAATAAATTGAATTAAAAATATTTAAAATAAAAAATTAATTATTTGATTATATTTCAAATACTTTTTATATTTTTAATTTAACTACAACTTTAAATTCAAACTCTAAATCTTATAATATTTAAGTATTGATTTGAAATTGTAGTTGAATAATTTTTAATAAATTATATTTATAATACTTGTAATTTAATATAGTAATTTTAAAAATTATATTTTAAATTATTTTAAATTATAGTTTATTAAGAGTTATGGTCGATTTTAATCGAATTGAAGTTTTAGATGAAATCGCAATGAAATTTTTTAAATAATTTATTTTTTTAAATAATAATAAATACAAGCCCACAAATATAAGTAAAATATACATATAAAATGATATATAGTTAAATGATTTTATATTATAATGAATAGTATAATTAGATCTTTCAAATTTATTTATTTAATTAAATATGTAATCTTTATTAAAAAAAAATAACCATTGTAATAATAAAATATTATATAATTTATTAACAAATAAAAAATATTAATAATTTTCATCCTAAATATTATAATTAAAGCTCTTGAAATGGGAAGGAGTGAAAGTAGCTAACTAATATTTTTATTCAAATTTTTTCACAAGTACAAACCCCTTAATAAATTTAATTATTTATAATATTTTATTTTTAAAAAATAGTGTATATAAAAAAATATTATTGATAAATATTAAATTAAGTTATAAATAATTATATTTTCATTAATGTAATATGAAATTTATAAAAAAAAAAATAAATAAAAAACTAATACATTTATAAAGATATTTTTTAAAAAGTGAAATTTTAAAATTATACAAAACACAATATTTATTTTATTTAAAATGAATTATGTATTTATTATTTAATAAATTAAATATGAAAAATTATTTACAAATAAATTTTATTTAAAATTAATTTATAAATAAAATAATTTTTTTTTTAAATTAAACCAAACATAGCATACATATAAATATAAATCAAATAAATATTATAATTTTGTAATATAAACGATTAATTGAAACTTTAAATATTTGATCATCTACAATCTTATCTGCCCTGCTTTCAAAAAGTTGCCCAATATTCAATAATGAAGAACATTTTGCCTAACTTACGATTCACATCAAATTTTTTAACAAAATTTCCTTTAATTATTATTATATATATACCATCACCAATTAAAAGAATTATAAAAGAAAATAATAAAAATAAAAATAAAAAAAGAAACAAAAAAGAATCATAATTTACAATTGTGCCACTATGTTTGTATCTATCAACTACCAGTCAAACCAAAACTCTCACGCAACATAGTTTCTCTTCTATTTCAGTCAACCTTCTCTGGTCTTCTAACCCAAAACGTTTCTCTGATCTCCATTAATACAACATCGTTTAACCAAGCGAAGCATCCGCATTCATTGCAACACACAGCATCTTTCAATCTGTCAAAGAACCCTTTATTTCCAATCTCTGGCGGACTGGACATAGGCTGCAAGTAAGCCAAAGCTGCCTGTTTAACAAGCGGATTTCTTATGGGTATCTCGTTCCAGCTGGAGTTGTGATTGGTGGGTGACAAAATCGTCGGCGGTGAAACAGGTAATATGTCCTTCAAGCTTGTGTAGCTGAAAGACTGCATCGCTATCATCTCTATATCGGAAATTTCAATTGATGGGTTTTCGAAGCCGTTGTACAATTCGACATTATTTGGTTCTGATTTTGATCGAGTTTCCATAGTTTTGGTTTCAGAGAAAGAAAGAGAGTTGAGAGACAGAATGTTCTAATAATTTGTTTGGTTAGGGAAAAGAGAGGGGATTTTAGGTGGGTAATTGGGATGATTTCTAAATTCTAATAGAAGAAGAAACGTGAATTGCACGAGCCAATAAGAAAGTGGAATGGATCCATTGTTTTAGTTTGAGAAGAAGTTTGTTTAGAAACATTGTTGAAGTTGAAGAGGAGTCCTCTTTGGAACAAATTATTATATTTATTTAATATATCCTTAATTATTAAGACATACCATTTCAAAATAAATAAACTCAAAATTTGTTTTTAATAATTTCATATATTTTATTTATTTTAAAAAACTATATAATATAAAAATAAATAAAGTACTAATAGTTAGAAAATTAAAATCTATTAAAATTTTTTAATCGAATATTCTTAGTGCACTTATTAATAATAGAAAATTTAAATAATATTAAATAAATAAATTTAAAATAAAATAAATAAGTAAAAAATAAATTTATGTTATATTATTTAGAATAATAGTGATTGTAACAAATAAAACTCTATCAAAATCTTTTATTTTTTCTCATCAAACTTATTTTTATATTAATTAATTAATTTATATTTTTTTATATAACTGTAATATTTCTTTATTTGTAAAGTTTAAAAATGATCTCAATTGTGATAAAACTTGATTACAAAACATGCATCTCAATACAATTTTTAAATTACAAAAGTGGCTATTAATTTTGAAATTTAGTTTCATATAAAAAATAATCATCATTTTTTACTTTAAAATTTAAATATGATAAATAATTTTAGTATAATTTTTTAAAAATAAAAAATAAAAAAGATATTAAAACACTAGATATTTATTACATTTTGATTGTCTTCTTTTATTATTTGGCTCAGTAGATAAATTTATCCTAAGGTTTATGCATTTTTACAATTGTAGCATTTTTTAGTTAGTTATATCTTAATTTGAAAAGTTAATTGCAATTCTACCTTAAATTATAATAATATAAAAAAATTATTAATTAAAAAAATCAAAAGATTACATTGATTTTAAAATTTATCCTATCATATTGTCAATATAATTTTTAAAATTTGGATTAAAGATAATTGAAGTTTTAACTTTATAAATTTAATTAATTTAGTCATTAATTTAATTATTAGCAGTTTATTAAATTTATAAAATAAAAAATTTCAACTAATCCTTATCGAAATTTAAATATTAAAATTGATAATATGATCTAATTTCTCCGCTTCAAATTAATATTAAAGTATTATTATTATTGCTTTCGATTTAATCTTTAGGATAGAATTACAATTAAATTTTAATTTGTGATAGAATTAATAAAAAAATATATAATTCAAAAATATATAAAATTCAAAATAAATTTATATATTAAGTCAAAATTAGAAATCAAAGACAATATTATTTGAATTGATTCCCATTATAGTACAAACTCTTTAAACAGTATGAATAAACAAATAAAAATAATAATATTTTTAATAGTGAGATTGATTTTCAAAGTTATTATATAATATTATTAATTAAATCCTTAAACTTTAATAAAAATCAATTGGAATTTTAAATTTTGTAAATTAAGTAAATTATTAATAATTAAATTAATGATTCAATTAATTAAACGTGAAAAAATTAAATTTTTATTTTAATTAAAATTTAAATTTAAAATTAATAATATTCTTTTCGTCTCATAATAAATATCATAATTATAAAATATATAATTATTAAAAAAATTTATCTTTCTTGACCATTCTAATTTATTTATTATTTTAATATTCCTCCGTCAAACTAATTCTCTCATATTTTATACATTTTAATTTATTTTGATTTTATCTCTATTTTATTTCTAATTTAATACATCTCAATATTATATTTTTCAATAAAATTTTAATGAGAGTATTATTATAATATTAAAATAAAATATAATTTAAATTTAAAAATAAAATAATTAAAGTAGAATTATTAAAAAAAATTAAAATATTTACTGTGAGTTAAAAAAAAAAATCATCTTATTAAGTATCAATTTGATTCGTTTGGCCTGTTAATCAGTAAAACTTTTATTACAATTATGATTTAGAATAATTACATTTAAGTTTTCAAATTGAAGTGAAATTGATGCAAAGAAAAAAAATATATAATATGTAAATTCTATAATAAATTTATCCATTAAACATTAATTGTAACTACATTGTTGACTTGCAACAGCCCATAATAAGGGAATGATTGTCAAAAAAAAAAATAATTTTTAATGTTGTCGTTAGCTTTTTTAGTTACCAATAATTATATTTATATTTTATTTTTTAATAATTACACCAAATCCATTTAATTAATAATAGCTGTTAACTATTAAATAATTATTAGATACTCAAACAGTTATTTTAAAAAGTTTCAATTTATAATTTTTTTTTCAAAAAATTCTAACTTATTTAAATAAAAAAACTAAATTATTCTTTTAAAAATAATATTTAATTAAAAAATAAATATTAATATTTATTTTTAATAGTTATAAAATATATTAACAGTTAATAATTAATAATAAATTTACCAAATACTTACAACAATCAACTATGAGCTAACTTCAATTTATAATTTTTTTTTGAAAAAATTTCAATTTATTTAAATAAAAAAACTAAATTATCCTTTTAAAAATAATATTTAATTAAAAAATAAATATTAATATTTATTTTTAATGGTTATAAAATATATTAACAGTTAATAATTAATAATAAATTTACCAAACACTTATAATAATTAGCTATGAGCTAACTGTCACCAGCTATTAGCTATCAGCTAACAGCTAACAATTATTATAAACAATTAACCAAACGGATCTAAGTAATGACTAAAAGAGCAAATTATTATTTAGTCCATAAAATTTAGCAAAATTAACACTTACATCCTTTTATTTTGAGAAACTAATTAGCTAATCTCTAATATTTGATCCTTTCAATAACTTTTAGTCCTTCTATCATCTTTACTGTTAAATATGTATAAAAAAATTAAAATATCCCTATTTTTCATTAAATTTTTTCTTTTCTGTCACTCATTTTCTACCACCAATAAATTATTACTCTCAATCGACTCCTTTGTCATCAACTTGATTTTTATTTATTTATTGATTTATCCATTTTCAACAAATTAACCAACCAAACTAGCAATTATAGAGCAATTGTTAATCTTGCAATTTTGTTATGTTTGGCTTCAGATAATAAGTTATTTTTGCTCTATGTGCCAAAGACAATTCTTTTTGGGGCTTCTGAATTTTTAGAAAATATTTTGTGAAATTGAACCTTAGAATTAGGAGCAAAATCTTTTTAATTTGAGACAAAATTTAATCCATAGTAGTGAAAGTGAGAGAGGTTTTAGCTTTTTTTTTTTTAATGATTTTAGTTGTGGGATTCAGTCCTCTGGAATTTGATTATAGAAACATGATGGATCCAGCACCAGGGAGGTGTAGAAGAACTAATAGGAATAAATGGAGGTGCAAGAAGGATGTGGTTCTTAGTCAGAAGTATTGTGAAGGGAATATGCATGGAGGCCATAATCATTTCAAGGAAGCATGTGAAAACTTTTCAAATTGTCTTTGCTTCTAATGCAACACTACCCAACAATTCAAGCAAGAACTCAAAGAATTCAAACATCAATTCTTCTAGTTCAGCTCCTGCAGTTCTCTCAAATAAGCATGGAATAAGCTACAAAAGCTCTGGCTCTGCCTGCAGAAATGTTGATGCCAAAATCATTAGTACAACGAAGATTGCTAATGTTGATGGTGCTCCAAAAGGCATTAGCATAGCCATAACCCCTAGGGGAATTGCTGGCTGCATAAATGCTATTGTAGTCATGATCATCGACACTGTTCACACAGACTCCATCACCACAACAATGATAGGAACTAATAAGAGAGGCAGCAACAACGATCACAAGATTAAAGGCATTGATGATAGGAATGGCAATTGCAAAAATTCTATTAGTTTTGAGAGTCTAATCAATTGGATACTCTTTGCATGGTGGACAAAGGAATTATAGATCATACTAAGAGCCTTGTCCACCTATTGCTCGATCTGAATTCAACAAATTAACTAACCAAACTAACAAAATTACCCCTAAAATCAACCATCATTTATGGCATTTATGGAAAACCATTCTTTTCCAATCAACCGTGCATCCAAACCAACCTTCACTATTGCAAACCCAAGAAATTTTATTTTGTTGCAGATGAAAAAGAATAACCTAGAAGCGCAGGTGGGTGAATGGGGATACTCCTCTTTGCATGGTGGGAGAATTTGAGCAAATTTGACTTGTCGATCAAGTCGTAACCAACTTGGCCTCTGCCTGTGCCACCATCCATGCCTTCACGTCCACATCCATGCCATCATCATCATCATCTCGAGTGGGTCTACGTCATCCACGTCTATTGCCACTATTGATCCTTGCTCCTCTATGTCGGCGAAGAAGTCCATATGTATCGGCTTCTTCTTCTTCTTCTTCTTCTTCTCTCTCTCTCTCTCTCTCTAGGAAAGTGCAAGGATTTGAGCTCTAAAAAAACTAAAATTGTTGACTAAGATCTAGAGAACTAAAGACCTCTAAAGAACTACAAAACTAATATCGGGCTTGAGTTTGTGGGTGATAAAGGGATGAGTTTGTGAGTAATAAGGCTTTTGTGGAGAAAAAAGGTAGGAAAGAAGACTAAGTGCCCGTTTGGCACAGCTTATGGAAAGAAAAAAATAGTTTTTTTAGGTGAGAAACTGATTTTGGCTCAGTTTATAGTGTTTGGTAAATATCAAAATTAATAAAAGCAATTATCTGGATAGCTAAAATTCAACTATTTGGATAAGTTAGAAATTGAAGCTTTTCAAGATAGTTGAATTTTAGATTAAACACGTAGCTGATTTTAAAAAATTAGTAGACAAAAATATCCTTCACTTTTGCTAACAATAATAAATCTACTTACTATAAAAGAACACTTAATTCTTAGGTTAATTATTTTTATTTTTTACTCAGAGAAATTCAACCCTAAATTTGTGATATAGTCAATTCTTCACTATTAGCCATTGAGAAATTCTTGTTAACAGAAGGTATGTCAAATTTTTTAACTTTTAACTTCATTTCAAGAATAACTTTTTTTTTTTTTTTTTTTTTTATCTTAGTGATTGAGATTTTTAGATTACTTTTAATTTTTGGCTTGAAATTTTTTCATTTGGATTGAGGGAATTTGAATAAGAGATTTCATAAAATCCATGGATTTTGTTAAAATTCATTGTTTATTTATTAAAAAACATAAACACAGCTTCAATCCATTCATGGAATTCATACACTCAAATCCACTTCTCTTCTAATTCCTTCGCCTTCGAATCCCTAATATAGCTCAACCTTTCCTTCACAAAACTAATCTCAGATATTGACAATGTAAAATCAGAAAATTGTTCTACTTTTAATGACTCATCCAACCTTAGAAACATACATCAAAAATCCTCTTCTTCCCTTCTGAAACTCCCATTTTCATAATCTTGTTTAATTTCTTAGTCACCCCATATTTCCTCCGAAAGCAAAAACAATTTTTTCTCATGATCATTAAAGAAAGCAAAAAAATCTTGTCCAGCCTCTACCTTTTCTTTATTGTTTAAATACTTTTTCTTTAGCCTTTTGATTTTGTCTTGTAATTGTTTATGAGAAACATTAATTTGTATCAAATCTTTAATAAATTCATAAAATCCACTAGTATAACCACAACCATAGTTCCCATTAAGCATATGAAATTCAAGCATACCTTCTAAGACTTTAATTTCAAGCATAGTAAATTTACAGTAATATATAGAATGCATGTATGTGTAATTAGAGTATTTTAAATGGAACTCCATTGCTCCAAGTCTTTAGATATTGATAAAAATTAAGGGTATGAGAGCATTGTTTGTGACATAAGTTGATAATGTAAGGCAATTAGAAATGATTGCCTCAAATTTTCAAAGTCTACATGCATGTTATTCATCTTCTTATTGGTTAAATTCTCAACTGACAAGTTCAACTAGAAAGTTAAGGTATGTGAGGTATCTTAACTATTTACATTAGTGAATTAATGGTTGAAAATAGTGTATTAGTATTAAAGAAAAAATACTTAAGTAAACTAGTATTAAAATTAGTTGTCGTGTATGTTTAATTTGAATGTATTAAGTTTTCTTTGAATATGTTAAGTTTTTTTTAAATTTGTGTGCGTGTCTTTTTTTTTTTTAAATTTCATGTATATTCCAGCACTTTATTTATGAATTAGAATTTAACTAAGTGATAATCATTATAGACGTCAAAAATGCAAACACAATCAACCTAAGAAGAGAAAAGAAAGGCATCCAAAGCTATATGGAATGATAATGTGATTTTACTATATTGTGATATATGTATCCAAGATATTCATAAAGGTTTGTGAAATGGAACTCATTTTAGCAAAGAAGGTTGGAAGTATGTTATTGTAATATCTGCCATTTTGTAGTGTATTTATTGATTTTGTATGTTTGGAGAATTTATTAAATTTTAAATGAGAATGTTGAGAATTTCAGAAAATTTTATTTTTGGATATTGCAGGATTCAGTAATGATCATTTCATGTTCTTAAAGATATAATTTGGTGAAGTGTAAAACATGAAAGTTGTTAATTTATGTCTTATCTATAATTCTGTAAAAGGGTTTGATAAAATTCTGTGTATGTGATGAGTTATGTCTATTTGAGCAAAGCTGGTTTGGTTGAGAATTTCTGCAGGGATGCAGTGTCTGTTTGGAATTACTGAAAATAGATGAGGCAGAATTAGCTGAAGTTGTGAACATAAAAAATTTTCCTTTGCATGTTGAGATGATGGCTGTAAAATTTCAAAATTTTTGGATAAGCATATCTTAGTGGAGAGTGATTTGTATCAAGGTTGTTCAGCTAGATTTTGAGGTAGGAGTCTGTGTAATTTTTAGAGAGTCACTATGTTCTGTGTGTTGGTTATTTTAATTGTAAATTTTGATGTGTTGTGCTCTTGCATGTTTATTTTAAGTGATAAAAAGAATTAGTAAGTTTGAATATTTATAGCTCATTTGCGAGCTGGCTAAGTGTAGAATGTTCAGGCAGAAGTTTAACCTTGAAGAATTTGGTAAGGTGAGTCAGCAAAGTGCGAGGAGGCATTTTGCGAATTGAAAATGCGAAGTGGTGAGTGGGTTTACCGAAGTGGCAATAAGGCGAAGAGCTTTGGCGAAGAGCTTAAGCAAAGAGGATTTGGTGAAGAAGCATTGTGCGAAAAGAGAATGTGCGAAGTGGTAGTTCGCGAAGGAGCGAAGAAGCAAATGAGGGAAGAAGCGAAGAGGCGAAGAAGCATTGCTGAGGTGGCATATGCTAGGAAGAGTTGCGAGGAGAGTCTGGCGAGGTAGCTTATGCGAACTGGAATGTGCGAGGCAGTATTGCCGGATCAAGATTGGCGAGCTGGCGAGTGCGAGCTAGGAGTGCGAAATGGGAATGGCGAGCTAGTTGACGTGTTTCTGGGGCAGTGTTTATTTAAACCTAGTGAACCCCAGTAGCGTTTCACGATTTTTCTTTCTTTCTTCCACCGAAAGTTTCAGTCTTTGTCTCAGATTGTTCCATTTTATATTCTAAGGCATTAATACTTAGATTAATGCAATATACTTCTAGATTAGTCTATATTAAGGCAGAATCATCAATTTGAGCAGTATTTAGCAGAAATCTCAGTTTGGAGGAAATAAGATAAATTTTCTTCCTAAGTTATTTCTTTGAATTTATTTAAGTCTATGGGTTAGGATAATTAATTCTAGGTATATAGAAATTATTGCTAGTGATCTGAAACAATTAATGGTAATTAATATGGGAGAAATTTAGAGGTTGAGACTGCTGTGAACAGTAACTCCGAAAATTTAATGTGACATTTAATGCAGTTTCTTGAGGAATAAATGGAATTGTTGTGGGAAAAATTAAGAACAGAGACTTAAGATAATAAATTAATGAGGAATTATGTGGAACATTATTATTTTGGGAAACCCTAATTTTTGTATATTTGGAAATTTTTTAGGAGGAGAAATTCAAAATTTATTGAGGGATTAAGTGGCAAATTTTACTAAGGAGAAATTAAAAGAATTTGTGTAAGAGGTAAGTATGAACATCCCATTTGATTATTGTGCATTGGAAATTAAAAATGATCAAAATATCCTTATGTTAATTTTCTTATCATACACACACACATATATATATATATACTTGAACAATGTGAATGGCTTGATCAATATTCTTGGATCAAGTCCATGTATTCTTGCTTGTGAACCGGTTTGGAAAATAATATATGATGATGGTCTTGCGACCAATATACTTCTATGATTTGATACCCATGACCCATGGATAGAACGCTTTTCCCAATGAGAGTAAATTCATTGGTCCATTGTGCACTTTGGGAACCCAGCCAATAGGGTTTTTATCGGTGTTCCACCTAGAGGGGGCCAGGAGCTCTAGGCGCATGCCTGGATAAGCATGTGTGCACGTTGAGGTAGCAAGGCTACCGATGCGTATGTTATGATATGTGATCAGTTCTACCAGAAAAGATTTGATAATGCCATTCTTTGTGGGCATTCTTTGTTCTAAATATGAACCATGATTTGATATAGCCAATTTATTATGAACTCGCATTTCTTTCCAGTAAAAGCTTACGACTTCTTTCATACCTATATGCATAATTATTTGTTCATGACCATGATTCGATATTAAATTCTTATTGCATAATGTTCATATCTTACTGAGTTGAAGGCTCACTCCTCTTCTGTGGATTTCAGGTGATAGCTTAGCTCGAGAAGGAGCTAATAGAGAGGACCGAGTTTCTTGTTTTGTTCTCTCCAAGAAGCTTCATTATAATTATTCTTTTGAAATATTTTGTATATTTGTTAATGGTATTATGATACAATATGTATTGGAGTACACTTTAGAGCTCCGTAGTTAGTCTTTTGGGAATACTAGAATATTTTGATGTATGAATGTTATCTTTTGGATACTCTTGTTCCTCTCTGATGAGAGATGTCTCCTTTTGATTATTAAGGAACAAGAGAAAGATATGGAATGATATAGAAGGATATAATTAATTTGATTTGATTATATGTATGAATATGGCAAATGTATGATAAAATATGATGTTGATGAGATTATGATTTATGAGTTCTACGGGTTTATGGTGGCCTTAAGCCTACCCTTGCCCTAGGACCGTCGCACCACTGGAGTTGGAGTGTGACAGTTATTACAAATTTTTGTAAGGAAAGTGGTTGTGATTATG